>CAAKHD010013143.1:336918-383179 GCA_901007705.1 Fistularia tabacaria | reverse complement strand
TAAATAACGGAAGGGTGCGAGGGGGGGGGGGTGGGGGGGGTGGTGATCTAACTATTACATGGGAATGTCATTCCCTCTTATCACCAACATTAGAATGCTTTAAACTCCAGTCAAAGTAGGTTAAGACATACATAAAGCATATGAACGAGAGAAAGAGCTGTTTTTTGAAAAAGAAGGATGTTCAATTATGTGCCAAACCAATACTCTAAGAAACTTTAGATACAAGAACAAAATCGATTGGGGCAGATCTCACTGATCATTTTCACACTGTTGTTATTCTGACAAGTCACGCTTACCTGTCTGAGACAGCAATGATATTGATAACAACTAAACTGCTGCCAATTTACTTCATATAATATTGCATAACATTGCATTATGTAAATGTACAAACAATGAGAAGAGCCGCCCTCTGAAATAGGCCCATCAAGCTGGGATCAGATTAAGGATATCTGTCTTTTGATCTCTGCAGGTTAATGTTCTTGAATTGTTTTCCAGCATGTTCCTTCTATATTGATGACTTTTTTTTGGGCAGCAGGGCTAGGCATTATACTTATATATATGAAGTACAATCGTTGAAATTATTGAGAAATACTGTTACAACCTCCACATATTGCCTAAAAAGGTGAAAGAGACAATCTAGAAATCACTCAAAAAGTATTTAGTAAATTATTTTTTTTGAATGCTGCATTTAGAAGTGTTTTACATGAAGTATGAATAAAAATGAAAATGCAGCAAGTCCTCAACATGTTAGGGCAAGTCAGTTAATTTGTTTTATGTATCTGACATATGATTCAAAATCATACAAAAATATTAGGATTTATATACGAACACTTAAAAACAGGCCAGTGAAATTCACATAATTTTTCAGGGTTTTTTTCCCACTTCAGTCAACGATCCGCGTGTGTTCTCTCGTCTCTGCTGCAGTGCCTGCAATGGGTCCAGCTTAAGTCTCTCTCATGGTGTTAATGCAACCGTCCCTCACCACAAAAACATCAAAAACTATGAAAACACCACCCTTTTCTACATCTCCTCGTTCCAGTACCTGGCTGTGGCCATCATCTTCTCCAAGGGAAAGCCCTTCAGACAACCAAGCTACAAAAACTGTGAGGCTGAAGCGGTGTGCTTGGAGAGTGATGTTGTTTGAGTGAAACAAATGAAGAGAAATATTCAGTTTTACTGTAATTATTTTCAGTCAGTCAATCAAAAAGAGAATATGTATGTTGTTTTGCATTTTTCCAACATAAGATAATTGTCCTATCCTATGTGATTAGGGGTTTCAAGAACGGCTTAGAGTCTCGAAGTTGCCTCGAAATCGATCCCTCGCAATTGTATATAACTGAGTAATTTCTCTGCTTCCTCTAAATTTGTGTGTGTTTCATGTCACAAGGGCCATTCATGCTATCCTGCATCGCCCTGTACGTGTTCCTCTTCTTCATTCTGCTGAATCCCGTCCCTGCAATTGACAGCTTCCTCGAGGTGAACCTTGTTATGTAAATGCTTTTTACATGCAATGAATTATTCAATAGTTATTGTCTTTATGTACGACTTGGAACAAACTAAACCCCCAAAAAATAGCTGCCATTATTGAAGGAGCTGTTGTATTAAATCCATGTGTGTGTGATGTGCTTGCTGCTCATCCCGCTGCTCTGCTTCTCCGCAGATCGTGTGTGTTCCTCATGACTGGCGCGTTACACTTGTCATCATTGTTATATTGAATGTGGCTGTGTGTTTCACACTGGAGGTATGCTCCGGAGAATCACACATGACAATCTACCTCTGATCAGTCCCTTTGAAATTTAATACTCATTATTTTTTTTGTGATTTGCACCCATTGATTGTTCTCCTGATCCCACTCATAGTTCCCTCTCGACTGAGGAATGGACAATTTCCTAATCCATGTAATCAAAAAAAAAAAAAAAATCATTTTTAAATGGTTCCTGCTGTTTTTCTGCATTAGTGTCCCTAACCTAATCCTCATGATCAGCTGATTCTCAAGTTCCGACTAAAATCTCCCCCAGATTTTGATCCTTGACATCATCTTGTGGGGGCTGGTTGTCAGAGACAATCGAGAGGTAAAAGGGACGACTGCCTCCCCTGCTGCTAACGCACCACAGGTTGGCAAGCTTTTTGACTTTGCAGAATTCTCTCTCTCACTCTTAACAATGCTTGAATCTTTGCATTGAGTTTTCCTGACGGTGGGGTTCGGTTGGGACTCAGTGAATACATTAACAATCAAGCTGCTGCATGTTTATCTGATAAAATCAATTTTGTAAAAATCTTAGGCCCATAACTGGCATGGTTTGACCTCCCTTGGGCAATTCCACAGACAAAGATTAAGACTTGTCCTGGAATAAATGAAATCTCATTTAAGATTATCTTTTAGCGGCACAGTAGTGCAGTGCTCGGTACTGTGACGCACAGCAGGAGGGTTTCACGTTTGAATGAGGTTGCCGACTGGGCTCTTTCTGTGTGGATTTAGCATGTTCTTCCCGTCCATATGTGGATTCCCTCTGGATTCTCCAGCTCCATCTCACACTCCATCGGCATGCAGCAGATTAACTGAAGACTCCAAATAGTCCATAGTTGCGTTTGTGTTTGAGTGTCTCTTTATGTGACCCTGTGATCAACTCGATGTACGCCGCTGCTTGCCAGCTGGGGATTCGTTGCAGCACGCATGGCCCCATGTGCATGATGAGGGGTATAGATGATGAATCCATCGATTAATTTAATCTGAGAAAGAGTATAATCTGAGTTTCAGAAACTTGATCGAAGTTTTGAATGAATCGATGATTGGACTAATGTTAACTTAATCAAAAGCAAGGTGTAATCTGAGTCCCAGAAATTTGATCATGACATTGCCAATGCCATGAAAGACACCACACTGTCTGACAGGTTAGTGTACAACAGGATCGTAAGAAAATCTCCCTGCTTGTGTTCTTAGATGGCCAACGACAGGTGGGGCGCTGCTTTCCTTTCCTGGCTGTTCTGCCGGAGAAACAAGCCACCGGGGGTAAAATACATGCATCTGTCCCTGAAGCTACAGGACAACACTGACTGGCCCCCCAAACCCTCCACTGTCACCTACTCTAACTCTCCTCAGTCCCACGACTCGGCAACCCTTTGACACCAATGTGATCCTTCACCAAACCTGCACAGACTGTGATGCAGAGATGTGAAGTAGATGTAGGTTTGACAGGGAATTTCCATAGTGGCTTCCTGAACACAAATATCGATAATCTTCATGCAGGTTAAAAATGGACACACAGCACAATTTTTTTCAACTGTACTCTAAAATCACAGTAATAAATAATAAATATATTTATAGAGCGCTTTCCATCAAAGTGCTGTACAAATGATAGGGGCTTAGAATAGTGACTTAAATGTGAGGCATCTTTTGAGATGATGGGATGTCTTGAACCCTACCGTGAGGGTACTCTTTCTAAATATATGTATAATTTGTTATTTACATTTCCAGCTGAGAATCAAAAATTCAATTGTGACTCAATACTACTCAAGTCAAAGATGAGAAAAAAAGAGTCACAGACAGAACTACTGCTGGGTCATACGGTTAAATGTGAATATCTGAATACACAAAATCCCCTTTGTGATATTGAAATATATGATGACAACTTAACAATAAAAAAAATAATTTATTTTTTTTTAGGTAATGTGCTACTAATTGCTATGTTATTTTGAGGTAACCTCTTGAGTTTAACCTCAGAGTTTTATTATGAGTAAATACATTCAAAATTATTTATCAGTTTTTCAGATGGAGTTCTACATCCAGAATGTGATGTAACAATTACATATTTGACATGTTTGACTATATTTCAAAGCCCAAGGCTGAACTTAATTTGATCTGATGTGTGAGCTGATTTTAGTCCTTTGTGTATTACTTTAAAAAAGTGTCCCTTTTAACCAGGGTGAATTTGCACTTCCCCATGTTATTTCCAATTTTGTTGCAAAGACAGGGCCTTAAATGCAATATGAAGTCAGAAAAAAGATACTAGATTCTCAATGGAAATTGGAAAAAAACACATTCTACTATTCCTTTTTTCAGGTGTTTTTAAGGCTTTCGCAGTACAGCTTTTAAATAAATGAGCCAAGAGAAGAGCATTTTGTTCTTTGCCGGGGATTAGCCTAAACATTAGACATATCAACCAGATGCAGTTCCTCACAGATTCAGTTTCTCTGTCAGCCTGATGAATTTCTCAACCTCAGCTTCAGTCACTCGCTGCTGCCGAAATCAGAAATTTCAAGGACAAAGTAACAGGTGACTTGAAAGAAACTAATGACTTGTTTGTTCTTTTAGGGAGTTTGTGACTGCTGTTTTGGCATTTGTAAGACAGAAAATTTGTGGATTTGCTCTCTCATTTAACTTCTTCCTGTGGAAGAGAGAAGTAGAAAATTGTAACCCTTTTATCATCAGTGACACAGAGACATTCTAACACACCAGTGCCTCGAAATGGACCATGATTGCAAAATACCTTTAAAAAAAAAAAAAAGGGTTTCCTTGATAACAATAAATAAGGCAGTAACATCTCTATGCTAATCTACATAACTGGTGAAGTTTAAATCAACTAAATTAAACAATCAGAACTAGAAGGGCATTACAGAGCGCAGAACCATGAAGGTGTGTTCCAAAGGTAATGGTTTGCTTCTGGCCTTATGTGCCATTTCTTCAACAGATTTGTTTTGCAAAAGTAGTGCTGGTATTTTATTATAACAATTTTATAACAGTTGATTTAAATATATGATTTTTATATAATATTTGTATGTAACCTTGTTTACAGGCGTCTTACATGTTTTTTCAAGTAAAGGTTACAAAATTGAATAAATGTCAACGTGTGATTATTTGTCACCAAATTTGTTTTACATTACCAAGAAAAAGAAAAGAGATCTATATTTTTAATAAATTGGTCTTCACTGAGATGCTTTTTTTTATTCCCTCCAAAATGTGGAAAAATGTTTTAATGTGTGTCAACAAATGTGCTTGTGTTTGCTCATTACATTTCCCAATAAATCTGGATATTAAGCCACTCTTGCGTGCTTCGTGGGGGGCTGACCTTGGTCACACGTTTTCAGCCAAGACCCACTGATCAATTATGGGCTTTCCCAGCCTCCTCGCTGCCTGGCATATGGGCGCTTAAAGGCGCGAGAGTGGAGGAGAAAGAGGGGTATCATTTCATGTGGAGATCAGGGCCTATAGGCAGTGAATGGGTGGATTTAGGGGGGACTGTGAATAAGAGATGGGGGTCTTCGATTGTACCCAGAGAAAAGATTCTCCCACAGATCAGGGAAGAGCCTTTTTGGGAATATTCATGATGAGGATGAGGATGCATCATGAATTCATGTGTGTCTCCGACACGCACGGATCATCTTTTTAGTAAACACCAGTGTGTACCGAGTCAGGATGTCTTGCTTTGGCTCAGTGTTTGCTATGTGGTTTCGTGGATAGTGTTGCCTCTCCTCAAAGCAATATGGGTTTTTGTGTACTCTGCTGTATTCCTTTTGTATCAGTAGAGCAACAGATGGAGACTGGTGGAAAGACATAAAGAGTCTAAAACACACAGCCATTCTTCCTCACAGCTAGCTACTCTGTGGAAAAGATTTTCCCAAGCTTGTGCTCAGGCGTGTGCTATGTCAGACTTTTTGGACTTCATCTCCCGTCTCTTTCACCAATACGTTTTTGGGGGGTTTGTTTTGTCTTGGTTGTGTACTCTCAAGATTTGGTGCTATGCACACAGTCTTTGTTTGCTTTATCAGTCTTTACATTGGTGTCCACCGCGCAATCAGGCTCTCTTAGGCTGGATGGTAGTGCAGTCCGCCTCAGTGGTGCACACGTTTCTACCAGCGGCATTCTCTTGTGTGCTTTTTCAAGATGTTTGCAAGGCGCCAACATGCTTTTGCACATCTGCGGTCTGCAGGCAGATGTCAATCTGCGGCAGCTTCTCTAAAGGTTGTTGGACGCTCATCAGAACCGAGTTGTGATTAATAGTCTGGACACAAGGCCGACCTGATGCTCACGTACGGTCGGACTCATTTTACGGAGGACACAAAGGCAACCGCGTCTGGTAAAAGAACTGTGACCCAACAGACGGACACAAAGGCCTTCTCCTCCCTCCTGTCCCTTAAGCATGGGCTTCTTCCCTGACTCCTCATGGCATCCCTGTCCCCTTCCTTTATTAGTGCCTCCGGGCCTGAATGGGCTCTGTGGTTGGTCAATAAATTCAGTGATTCAGGGGGTGGACAGTTGCAGCCGTGTTAACATTTGTTCACAGGCTTGTCGAAGGGACCGGCCCCGCCCAGAGGCTCTTTGTCTCCTCTGGTCCCGCAACAGGTTATAAGTCAATGGAGGGCCTTGTGTGGAGGTGGCGGGGGCATGGATAGAGCCGCCTCTCACATGGTTTTCACACAGGGGGAGGACCAGCTTGGATCACTGTGACACTTGTTAGTGTGGGGCCATACAACTTCGCTGGGTTGCGCCTCCCGATGTCCCCGAGGTCCTTTGCGATATTCAGCACTTTAAACAACCTAATGGTTGAAGCCGCGGGGTTGCGCTTGGGTAAAGTGATCTGCACTCAGAGGCCTGCATTGGCCGGACTGAAAAGGAGTTTGCAAGAGTATCTCACAGTCTCGGTTTACAGATCAGGCTCGCAGCAAAATGAGGTCAATAAGGCCCTCTTTCTGGCAGCAGTGGTGGTGAATCTGGCCTTTAAATTTTGTTTATGAATAGCATTGATGCACTATTGTGTCCCTGGAAGATGCCAGACTGTTGCTAAGTTGGAGCTGGCTTCTCAAGCTCTACTGGGCTGAAGCATGGGAAAAGACAAACTGGGAGAAAAGAAACCGGGAGCCATAGATAGAGCAACACACAAATAGAGGAGGGCTTTAGGAGACAGAAACGGGGGACAGAAAAAGACGAACAGAGACTGAAGAGGGACTTAGAGCTATGACTGAAGTCTAACTGTCATGAGAAGATGAGAGTTGCCATGGCCACCCAGGAGCCACCCAGCAAGCATGTGAGCAGGGGAGGAATGGGGGCCAGGGGCCTGGGCCCAGGCTTGTGGATCACATGCACTAACCAGGGATTATGTGCATAAGTGATGAGCACTAAGCCGGCAGGTGAAGAAGGGAGGCCCTGGGACAAGGACCGCGCCATCCCTCTGGACAGCTCCCCGCAAAGAGCAGAGACTTTTTCCCAAGTAAGGCTGATCTCCCATGTGAAGGAAACTCAGCCAGAGGTCCTCGAATGCTGAAAGGGCATCCCCCAGGCTGCTTTCACTGCCTAAGTGGCCAAAACGGTGGTCTTGTGAGTCATCTTGAGTGGCAAGAATGGGCCATCTTCACATTCATAAATCCCAACGCAAACACACTCAGGGATATGGACTAAGCTAGGATAAAGATAAGAACTGCATGGCGCCGTACCAGCGGGGCTCTTTTTCAGGAGCGGTTTTCGATTAATGTCGATATAAAAGAGCTGATTCAATGATCTTAATGTGTCAGAAGGAAAATGATGTAACTTGGCATAACCCACCTTTGCGTTGTACAGTGTTTTAAACTGCATCGCCCTGTATTTTAGGCCTGGATCAGCAGGTTCATGAGCTGTTTTGCCACTGGGAGTCAATCCTCATAATATCCATGGCTTTACAGGAATGTGTTTGAACCTTGATGCCACAAAGAAATCACATTCCCATGGTCAAAAGAGAGAAAATACACAGTTAACCAACCTCCCCCAATACCTTTTCAGGACGATAGTATCCCTGAACATATTAACATGTAAATACACTTAGATACTTTGACAATGCACTGAAATGCATATAATCTACATGCTAACTAGTCCTTTAAAGAGTTTCCACTGCTGAATGTGGTTTAGCAACACTTTCATGTCTGGGTTTTAAAAATTAAACGTGAGGCCTCTCTTAGAATGTCTAAAAGCGTTTTTCAATTTGATGAGGGATAAGGCGATGACTGGGTTCCCTTTTCAAAGAGAGAGACCCAGAGTTCAATAAGACTTCAGTCTCATTGCCTCTTGGTTGAAGATCTAAATGCTGGCTTTTTAAGAGAGAGCCCACGTTAGGTGACAGATGGCAGGTTGTTATGCTGCTGGGAGCAGAGGAATAGCAGTTGCTATGGTCCCTTTTTCCTCCGCAGCTTCACTTGTCATAACTAAGCATCCCCTCCGAGGCTGGTGTAGTGACTTGGAATAAGCTGACTTAAAACTGCCCAGGTTGTTGTTGACAAACACGGGACTAGATGAGTCTCCTAATCTCCCCTCCTCCTTTATCCGCTCTTTATTGCCGTATAAACAGGGCTGAATAAACCAAAAAAAACTAAACCTCTGTTTTCACTCCCCTCTTATCTCATGCAGGGTTTAATCTAATGCCCTCCACCCTTTTTACATCTCTGCCTCCACTAAATTCAACCATATTTTTGATTCAACATGTCACCATGACAACCAGTTATTTCCCATCCTCGAGCCCCCTCCTCCAGCTCCTCTTCTCCATTGATACCACTACCCTCCCTACCCCTTCTTTTTTTGTCCAAATAAAACAAAGCATAGAGTGAATGTGCTCTGAGGTAGGTAAATGTATTCAGTGACATCAGCCAGGACGATTCTATTCTGCTGGATTCCTGTACCACTTGTTTCCAGCCTTGTCTGGGGGCCGGACACTCTGTTGGGCCCATTGTCCCATGTGTATTCCACACAGGCCCGCAATTAATGGAGGCCTTGTCTAAGGCTTCTGGAGCAGAAACTGCTGTTGGGGAGGGGGACAAAAGGCGGGCAGAGCCTGGGCTGGGAGTTGCTATGGCAGGGCCCCCCTTGCCTCTTTAAAGGGGAATTCAAAGGGAGAAGGAGAGCCGGAGAGCGAGTGGACCGCTGGATGAGATGTTTAAGTGATCCCCTCTGTCTTTGCCCTCCCCTACTGGCCTGAGATGTATTCATGCCAGCAGTTGAAAGGGATCCCTCGCAGTATTTGATGATGAAGATGGCCATTTCACTGCCCCCATGCTTTTTGCTTGATGGAGGAGAAAGTAAGGCCGCAGCTTTCCGGCCAGGTGAAGATGGTCAAGAAGGAAGAGCGGGTACGGAGGAGAGCGCTGAAAATCAACCGACTGCAAAGATGCGGTGAAGTCAAACCTCGCGGGTAAAGTGCTTCCATTTCTTGAGGTCATCAGTCACATGCTGGACCTTGACAACTTTCGAACCCTCGCTGTGCTCCTCCCCAGGAGCCTGCCATCGCAGGGTTCCCACGCTGATAAAGATCAGCAATGAGCTATAAACCTCATGTCTGCATCACCGTTCGCACAATAAAGGCTTGTTTGTGGCTGAGCAGCAGGATGACTGAAAACAAACCTGATAGGGAACATAATTTATTGTTGCATGGCCCCTTCTCCCGAAATCCTCCCAACCTCGGGCTGCATCTTGATAAAGCATCTAGTCAGAAGATTGACTTTGGGACCTTCCCTGAGGAACAGCTGACACCTATTTATTCAGAGCTGCAAGCCGAGATATTTATTCAGCATGGGCACATATTTGTGAAAGAAACAACAGCATCCATTGAAGTCACAGTTGAATGGAATTTACAACTTTTAGCTTTAGTTACTGGACTTTGAGAGGGAGAAAAGTGGAAATTCTTCCAAAACGGGGGGGGGGGACACAAATGTTACATTTATAATCTTTAGCGATAGCTAAAATCGGGACATGAATAGTAAATCCCCAAATTAATTTCGGTTGTGATTTTGATTATTGACTCTTTTTTTTTGTTGGTCATCTCATGTCATTGTTTTCGCATCTTGAATCATTTTTCCTTTCTTTTTCTTGATTTTTTTCTTTCTAGATTTGGAGAAAATTCCATGCATAAGTTCACATGAAATTACCTGGGGATCATCAAGAATTCATCAAAACACTATCTACTGATTTCATGTAAATCTACAAGAAAGTGTGTGTGCTTGTATATTTGCGCACACCTAAAATATCTGAGAGCATTAATCAGACTTCTAAAAGGATGCATTGAAGGCAGACTTTCACTTCCACATATTTTGGCTGCAGCTTTGACCAGACAGTCTGCAGTTTTGGATCAAGTGGCCAGTGGTGCTTGAATTTGTCTTGATCACAACGGATGGATGCAAACACTGACCTGGCTTTTGGGGTCATTTCACCTCTGAGGGTTTGTAAGGCTTTGAGAGACAATTTGAAGTCTATCAGAGACAAGAGGAGAGAAACCTCAACCAGATGGAAATATCTGTCAACAGATCTATTAAATGCACTACGTCAAAATACGCTAATACTAAGATCAGTCATTGGACAGGATAGTTGATCACTATCCTGTGATTTATGATAATTCATTGATTAGATATGAATGATAAAGCAGCTACAAACAATATTTAATGTTTATTTTACAACATTTGATACATAATAAGAAAAAGAAATCCAATGTAATGAGCTTTACCACAATTACACGTTTGAAAACGGGAGATGGAAAAATGTGATTTTTGAACTGAAATGCGTCACAGTGATCTCTTGGTTTTGTGTAATTTGACGCTGTCAATGCAAACCCAAAGGAACTGGTTTGAAAGAAGGGTTCACTCTGTTCGGAAAATAAAGTCAAATTTCTTTCTGAGAGCTTGCGTTGATGAAAAAATAAGTTTGTAACAGGAACAGAAAGGAACGCATCAGATATTAAAATGGACCCGTAATTTGTGTGGTGCCACAGCTCAGAAAAAAATCTAAAATGCTGACTTAATCTAATTCATTTTACTTTCCCCCCCAAAAAATCTCTGATGTGCTCTTGTATTTGTGGGTAAATTTTCAGTGTCAGTGGTCGACCCCCTTCACTTTTTTTTTTTTTTCCCTATCACTGCATGGTATTCTTATCTTGATTCTTTTTTAAATTTGTTTAAATCTTGTTTAACTTTTATTTCCAGATTTGAAATACATTGGAAGTCCTTTGCTATGAGGATATGATCTACTTTACTGTGCATTAAAATTATATCATAAATTTGCATTCATTTGAAATAAGTTTCATATCAATTCATATTTGATGAAAATATGAATGAAAACAGAAGTCTATCACTATGAGGCTTTGATAAAATGAAAGTGCTATTAAATGAAGAGAAACAGAACATGAGAGAAGTAAATGAGAATTCGATTTTCTTAGAGGAAAACACAAAATATGTTTTATTTAATAAACATAAATTGTATTCAAAACGTGATTCCTTCTTCAGAATGTCTACGTATGTCGTTTTTTTTAACAGTTTAAGGTTCAGTCTTTAATTACCTACTTTTTTCCAATTAAATTCTGAAGCAAAAATACATTGGGTTGTTATTACAACTTCTTCAATACTTATTTTTTAATTTATGGTTCATAATTCATTTCAATCGTTCACTCTCCCGATCATTTGATTCTGTTTCGATGTCAGCAGTCGCGGCAGCGAGAGGATAAACAAGTGTGTCGGGGATTTTCTTCTTCACTGGACATCCAGCTTGAAGTGTGCGCGTTTTGTGTGCGTGCGTGGGCGCGTGCGTGTGCGTCCGCGCGCAACTGAAAAGGTGACACACTTCGGAGGCCACGAGAACGTGCACGCAGATCGTCTCCTTGGCAACACAGTGAGAAAATGTGGAAGTAAAAATGAAAACACAGTGATGCTTCTCAGGAACACAGTGACGAATGTCCAAGAAAGCAACAAGAAATAGATTCGGGTTCTCTGAAACACTCACACAATCCATTTGAAAAGTGGAGAAAGACGACTTTTTAAATGTTTTTTAATTTGTTTGTATTTTTAATTTTATTTCTGTGCGTCTGTGTATGTGTGTGTGTGTGTGTGTGTGTGATTGAAGGGTGGCCAACACACAGAACCTGTATTCAGTATTGGCCCTATAATCAACATGTCCTCCAAAAGTAAACCCTGGCGTTATTGACAAATGACTCAAGCTCTATTTGTATTTAGCGAGTCGCCCATTCAAGCGGTGCAGTCAGTCTCCGTAAAAAAAAAAAAAAACAACAACTGAAAAAGAGTGTAATTAATGTTGGTAATTACACACATGTTTACACTGCAGTGACATGTTGGAAATGACCGCGCTGAAGGGGACCTATGGGAGCGCCCCGTCGCACGAGCCCGGGCATCGCTTCCCGCACGCCCATTGGACGGACGGAGCGCTCGAGACTCACACACGAGCCGCTCGCGTGCAGGCTGCGTCTCTATAAATACAACCCGAGGTTCCGGGGGGGGCGAACAGCAGCGTCCGCTTGGCGTGGTGACGGGAGACGGCCGGTCCCTTGACGTTTATCGCCGTTTAAACTGCTTGCCAGGAGAAGGCGGGGATTCCCGTTTGACTGCTCGACTACGCGTCCGCCAAATCGTCCTTTGCGAGACATTTTTTTTTGGGGGGGGGAGTGTTTCACGAGTGGAATCTGTAAACCCGAACATGCCGGCCGGTGCTTTTGAGAGAGCCTCTGCTGTGGCCGCAGCCCCGGCGAGTGACGGCAACACACCCGAAAAACCCCGGACACAAGCGGAGAGTAGAAAGGTACCTCCGCTTTTTTCCTCCCATAACTTTTTAAAAAGTAAAAACGAACTGTCTGAGTAAAATATGTTATCCCTTTATTTGTCAAGTCTTCTAAACCAATCATGGAAAAGCGGAGACGCGCGCGAATCAACGAGAGTCTTGGCCACCTGAAGACGCTCATCCTGGACGCGCTCAAGAAAGACGTAAGGAGACGATGCAGAGTGCTCGGTTTATCAGATAAATACTGACCGATGTGTTTGGTTTGCAAATAAGATATTGATACCAAACTAATTTAATGAATTGTCTTGGTTTTAGAGCTCCAGACACTCCAAACTGGAGAAGGCAGACATCCTTGAGATGACTGTGAAGCACCTCAGGAACCTGCAGCGACTACAGGTGACCGGTATGTGAAAGTCCTTTCTAGATTCGTCATACTGTTGGTGCGCCTAGTAATATTTCAATGTCTTACTTTATGCACGCTCAAATACTTTGGTGGCACCTTTGCATTTTAGAAAATATCTTTAAATCTCTCACTGTGTCATCTTCTCCAGCTGCTGTGAGCACAGACCCATCCGTGCTGGGTAAATACAGAGCAGGATTCAGTGAATGTGTCGGGGAGGTTACTCGTTTCCTGTCCACATGTGAAGGTGTGAACACAGATGTGAGGACACGCCTGCTCAGCCACCTGGCGGCCTGCGTGACCCAGATCAATGTAGTGAACTTCTACACACCTCAGCCAAGCCCCATGGTACTGGGACAAACTGGGACACAGCTTGCAGCCGCTTCGGCCTCACAGATTCCTTGCAAAAGTGGGTCATCGATGCAGGTTACTCCGGAAGCTGCGAAGATGTACGGAGGCTTCCAGGTCATGCCGACACCTGACGGACAGTTTGCCTTCCTCGTTCCCAGTACGGCCCTCGCACCTCTAGGTGCACAAAACAGCCATCACATGTCCCGAGTGGCTCCCCTTGTCACCTCAGACTCTGTATGGAGACCATGGTAGGACCCCTGATCCTCCGACAAAATGGACTATCAACAGTGACACATATTTTTTGTACATTTTGTATATCTTTAATGAGAGAGTGACGTTTACATTCTTTTTTGGTCAGCAGTGAATTTCTGTTTTTTGTAATGGCACAACTTGTTTGTCTCATGAGGTGAACTCATTTCTGAAAGCACTGTATTTTGGAGGTCTTAATAAAATGCCACGATGATGTTTACACAACCACAGTGACTGTATTTTTTTTTTTAACCTAAAATAGTGTTTGCCCAAAGATTTTCCAAACCCGTGCAGTGTTTTCCCATAACAATATCAAAATGTTACGCTTTCAATTAGCAGATGTTTTCCCTCCAAAGCAACAAACATCTGAGAGTTCATTCAGGAAAAACAAGATTGGAGAAACAACATCAATAAAATAAAAGCAAAGTCCCAGAAATCTGTGCAGGATGTACACAACAGAGTGTGAGAGATGTATGGAAACAAAAGAAAAATCGAATTTTTAAGTGTTAAAGTGAGATTTTTCAATGAAAGATCTTGGTTTGTATTGATAGATTTATCGGATGGAGTTTATTACTTTGCTCTTCCATAGGATTATATTGGCGGTGTACGATGTTATGGTCGGCGTCTGTTTAAGCTGCCGTTTATGTCATGCAGTGACAGAAATCAGATTTCTGGTGAGCAATTAGTTTTAAGGAGGTTAAAGAGCAGAGTGGTTGTGTTGAGCCTGGGAGGAATGCTGCCAGCCCAGAGAGCACAGCAGGGCAGGTCTGACTCGTGCAAGCCCCGCTGCCAGTCACCCCGGATGGTAAATAGTGCCAAAATGGATGTGGCATGACTGTGGGTCTAAAAAAATGAAATCTGAAACAAACAGGAAACAGGATGCTTGTAATTAGGCGGTGTGTGTGTATGTGTATGTGTTTTACTCACTGACATGTCCTCCTTGAAATAACAACTGATTTATTGAAAGAACCCGCTTTATTTACAAAGTTGTAAAATTGATTGAAGTCCTGGCTTTTGCCCTTGTGTTTGCACATGGTCTCACAAGCAGGAGCCCTGTCTTATCATTGTCCGTTTGGTGGACAGTTGATTCTGCCAGCGTGTGTCCAGAGCGTGGTGCACACACAGCAGGCCACAAGCAGGGGTCACAGGTGCCCCTCTTTCACTCTCTCAAGACCCTGCAGCTCCACCAGCATGTTGCCTCAAATCTGACAACCCATCAAGAGACCTGGCGGCCGGTCACCGAGAAACAGGGCCTCCCTTTGACAGCATCAAAATGTGTCACTTCCAGAGTCAGATGCACTCTCACAGTCCAATAGCATGTGCTCCATTCCAGATATTGATGGAATTTGAGATTAAATATTGACTGGAAAAAACTCCCAGTATTTGTTATTGTTGGTTTTTAGAGCAGAGAACACACAGGTCTGCAGTGAACATATTGCCTTTGAGGTTCAAAATCCAAATAATGTTTATCTGCAAGGAAAATTATCATATCAAAGCTGCAAAAGACAAAGATGCCGACTGACAGAGCGAGATCCAACAGGAACAACAGGCAAAGCCAAGCAATACATGCATGCAAATATTTAAGCAATGAAGAAATAATAACATGACATTTTTTTCACCTCTCTGTTACACCTGAAGTTTTTAAAACTTGTCACTTTGTGTAAAAGATCCGGTCAATTAAGTTCACATCTCTGTTTCGGCACAACTGAGAGAAGACTGGCAGTGAGGAAGACTATCAGACAAAACAAAGCCCTCCCCCCCCACTATTAGAGCATCCTTTGAGAAGACCCTCTGAAACACAAAAACAAAGACGGGCCCCTCAGTGGTTCAATGGCTCCTCCCTGTGTGACCCTCTCCATCTTCATAAAGGGCCTTTCCCTTGTTTATCCAGGAAGAGGTTTAATAGCTGCCGGGGGTAGGAGGGGTGCTGTCACTTTCACCGTGCTAAAGAAGGGTTATTGTTGGAGTCTCCCAAAGGTCCTGGATTTAAAGGCTTTGGAGAACTCTCCAGGCCGGACTGCGCTCTTCAGATAAGAAGAGTGGTGAAGTGCCAACAGGTTGCCTCTGACACACATGTATAGATAAAGATCCTGGAGAGAGTTTGTGTGGAGCTGCTTCATCACATGATGGGCATTCTTGAGAAAATTAGCCATGTTGGCTCAATCCCCATACTCATTCCTAAGAACATTTATTGCGGCCACTCCTTACCCCCCTGCTTGATGCAGAGAGGGGTAAACACGAAGCTGGGTAGGTTCAGCCCCTTCACTGTGCTCCATGATTGATGGCCACATCTCACACACGCAGCAACAAGAGTGACAGGTTCCCTGCCCAGAAAACTGACACGCCGGAAGCCTCCACGGCCTCCGCCCCTGTGGGTGAACTAGCACAGTATTGTCCTTAGGGTTGTTATGGTGCTTGATGGGGGTCGAAGCAGTCCACGGTGACTCACATCATGGCAAATGAATAGATTACGCACTCAATATCAATGGTGAATGGACAATGCTCTTTGTCCTTCACTCCAATTCAACCCCTTTTGATTTAGCAGGTTGTTTTTCCAAAAACCAAACAACATTCTGGTGGAAGTGTAGCTTCCGGACATGAATCTGGAACCAGCACGCCACCGCAACATTGATAGTGCAGAATTTATCACTTTGGACCCACACAGAGTGATAATGGTGTGGCCATTAAAACCAAGTAACACTGGTAATACATCACAAGTCATCACATCTTCAAAGAGAGATGGGGGACTTGTTTTCTGGAGCTTCACGCAGCTCTTGCTCATATGCCTGTGAAGTCTTATGAAGAGGGTCATAAAGATACCCGACCACAGCAGGTGTCCGTTCTAAGTAAGGCATCCCATAATCTGGTTACCCCAATTATTGGCTTACTTTCTTGTTTGGCCAAATGAACGATATTAAAACTCCACATGTGAAGAGTGTCAGTTCAAGAGAAGCCTGTCAGATCTTGAAACTTTCCTTTCATATCTGTGGCCTCACTATTCTTACACTCTGTTCAGACTGCTAGCTACAAAATTAAAGAGCTTAACCTGGCACATCATCCCTGCATGCCCACGTGTTCTACCAAGTGGCATCATTAACATAATAAAAAGCTACAGCAGCTCAATATATGTTTATAAATAGATGCGTAATACTCCTTAAATACTCCCAATCCTTTTTTTTTTGCTATTATTTGCAGTATGAATAGCACAGAGACAGCATGTGTTTCCCATTTCTTTGAGAAGATATATAAGAGAGTGAAGAAAGATGAGAAAAATGGCCTTGGTGCATTGTGTGATAGTCTTTGGCCTTATGTCACTCACTTCCAATTAAAATGACTTGTAACCTGTAGCGTTCTTGACAGTAATCGGAGTGCGAACATTACTGGTTCCAAACACTCTGAGTTCTCCACATTCATTACTGAGGCCTTGAATTGTGACAAAGAAGCCCAGAGAACCACATGAGACAATGAAGCCAAAAAGAGATAATCCTTCATGAGCCCCGCTGACTGGAAAGAGCTGTTAGCTCTTGAACAAATGAGCAAATGTTTATCACAGTTTATGGTTAAGTCTCTTAGAGCAGATTTTTTTTTATGTCCAATGAGGTACAATTTCCGACAGGGATATTTAAATAGATATAGATGGCCTATGGGTGATAAATGCATTTCTAAGTCAGGTTTAAGGATGAACTTGCTGCCAAACATGAAAATCCATCTACTTGGAAGAGGTTTCTATGGCTCTTCGGCTCGTCATGACACATTATGTTTCACTGTTCATTATCTGCAAAATAAAATGTGAATCATCTGGATGATTGAAATACTGATATAGCCTGACCACATTCAAGCCACTTGAGAATCTTCTCGAAGAAAACGGGGGCGTTCAAGATACCGTTTTGACGCAGTGGTACCGAAAAAGTGTTGCACATCTTTTAATCACTTCTTTATAGAATTAAAGGCCTCTTGAGATATTACTTCTGCTGCTAAAGACTGGAGTGTGGGGGGTATTCTATTTTGCAGCAACAAAATACGAGGTCATGCCATGACTCTAGGTACGACTAGTAATACACAATGAAGAGCTGCATGCATTATAAAGTCTCCTCATCTGGGCAGATGGAAACAAAACAAGGATAGTCATCCAAGAGCTGGTCTAGAGGGGCATAGTTCCTGATTCATCCTTCATAATTGTAATGTGACGATAAGAAGCTTATAGCTTCTTGTTATCCTCCAATAGGGATGAGCAAGACAAAGGCTAGTATACCAGTATGCTAAGGGGTTGCCATTCAGGTGACATCACCGCATCCACTTAACACTCGTATCAGGTCAGCTGTTGTTAATTCGGTCAGCAAGAGCAATATAGCTTCCACCCAGGGGACTGCCTTAACGGAGCAGTAAATATTGACCCTTGTTTGTAAGCAAGGCTCTCATTTTGAGTGTGCAAAATGGCCCATTTGTGCTCTTGAGAAGTTTAGGTCATCATATCATGGAGGAGGTGTGTCTCCCTCGAGAGGATCTAATTGACACCTGTCCCCATAATAGCAACTGGTGTTGGTTAGCATTTCACGACTGGCTGAGTTCTTTTAGGTTAAGCCAAAAAGAGCTAAACAATGCACATGATAATTGGAAGAGAGAGAGAAAAATGTTTTGAAATATTTTATCAATCTCTGTTAGATTGTGAACTATTTTTAAAAAGCGGAAAATGTAAATAGTTATTTGAAGATTTGCCACAAGTTGTTATGAAATTAGTTTGCTTCTACATTTCAAAAACCTTCATCTTGAGTTGTTGCCCGGGGCGCAGAATCTCTGATGACCTCTACTCTTTGTGCCCTCATCACCTCCCTCCTCACTGGACGCTCTAAACTCTGTGGGAAACCCCCACCAGTGCTTTGTGCTTTTTCGGACATTGTGTGTCTCACCAGATAATGTGTCCTCCCCTTTTTTTTTCTCTTTATTTTCCCATCTGAAGATCTGCTGTGAGGAGCACAGCGACTTGCACTAACTGCCCGCTAAGCAGGACAGAGAGCTGAGATGTGGCCACGGGGTTAAGAGCGGCTTTTCATCCGGTCTCGCAGGGTAGCCCTCAGACCTGCTGTTCTAAGCTCTGCAGGCAATGGGAGTAATTGGCCTTGATGGACAGTGACAGTTGACTGGGCACCGGAGATAACTCAATTGACAGCTTTTACTGGAAAACAACAAACTTTCGGCTTAAACTGAAATGGAGTCATTAATCACATTGAGCAAGATTTTATTAAATACTCTCAATAAATACATATAATTGTAGAAAGTTTCCTCTCGGATTTTGAGAAGCGTAATCACATACTTGAGTAATTAAATCAATGAATGAACCTCATTCAATTCATCACTATATTGTTTACATTTTTAGCAATTAATACAGAAATTATAATTAGAGCTATTTGATGAAAAAAATAATAATGACATTATATTAATTTCTATATTATAAACTTCTTGTATGGATACAATTTAGGTATTCGTCACAATCAATCCGGGGATGCACTACAGGACCCACGAAATTATTTTAACACAATATTAACCTCATGATAACAGATTAATTCAATTTTTATATAAATTCTGTACTTTAATCCCTGCCAACTTTTACAGCGTGCGTTGGCCTTGTCACAAAAAGTTCTGTTTGTATTTGCTGTCCGATACCTTTTTAAATCCCCACATTTAAAACTTAAATAAATTAGCCGTTAATATTTGCCATTAAAAAGTCACCTAATTTTTACAGATGCTACAGATGTGAGGATTGCTTGGGGATTAGAAAAAGACCCCTAAAACTAATAGGACATGAAAACTATTATTGATAAGTTTGAGTCTGTCTTCTCAACATCAGCTTTGATAGTAATTAAATTTAAATATTCTTTTAATAACTTTCTCATGCTTACCGTTATTATCAGCCCCTTGCTTTAAAGTTTAAATGTTGTTTACTTCTTAGCCCTGGTCAAGAGAGGATTACTATCCCTTCAAAATCTGGAAGTAAGTCAGCAGCTACCGTTTTTTTTTTTTTGTCAAGTGAATTGCAATGTCATTCAACTGGACAGAGGAACCAATCAACCCTCTGACCTCTGACCCTTATTAACCAAGGGTTAGAGTGCTGTATTCAAGGTGTAGCCATCTGTGTGCCTTGTTGTGTCGGGGTGTCTCTCCTCCCCGCTCCCATCTCCTGCCTTTATGTCCCTCTCTGTATTCAGGAGCAGTGCAGTGATCAGAGGAGACCGTGGGTGATGGGTGGCTGATCTCCATCCACATGTATCAACCCAAAACACCTAAAAACCTCAAGCAACATGCTTTTGATGTAATCATGCATAGTACATGTCCTCTCTACAATCGAGGAAATAAAACTTATTGAGGAATACAGTTTTAAGCTTAACTAGAAATCATAACCCCCTCATCCACTGACAATAACGCACTCCATTTAAACTTGTTTGAATATTTCCAGTATCCACAGAACCCAACTCTTCTCCTGTGTTGGAGTCTCACAGTTGACGAGCCTCGGCCGATTCTATTAACTTCTGCGACATATGCTTTTAATCCTTGAAATTTAAATGTTTCAAAAGAAAGAATTGGTCTCAAATTTCAATGACTTTGGGATTCATTTTGTGACTTATTGCAGGAAGGACATGTTACTCATTTATGAAAGAGTTTAGTCTTGGGCCGTCTGAAAGTGGAACTTTCTGAATTGGATGTTTACTCCATTTATGACAGACTCTGCTTACATGTCATTTCTCATTATGTGACAAACTCTCCAAAAAATACCTTTGTAAATCAAGATCAGAATGAAGAGTTTGGGTCATTTTAACACTTTTTAATGTAATCTTGACTAAATTAACACTTATTCATTTACTTCTTGTGTTGTCTTCAAAACACATTATATATGTAATTTTCATACAGATGGAGCAGATAGCTGTTTGTTTGTATTTGTGGTGGAATTCTCAAAAGGTCAATATAGACAATATATATTCATATATATAATATCCATTGTCAGATATCGTTGGTGTCAGTTAATATTGGTAAGACATCTGTAACACATTCCAAACAGAATGTGTTACAGATACAAATTTTCTTGTGAATGAAATTCCTCAAATGAAAAAAGGATCTGGAAATAAGTATCTGATGTCAAAATTGAAAAAGAACTTGGAATACAATGGTAAAATTCTGATATTATGTAATACTGTGACCCAGTGACGACCTGCGGTGCTCTGACATTTATCACTGTGAACCCCTGCATTGCTCGCAGGTCATTTTTGGGTCACCTTTATGTTATCAATTTCATCTTTTTGCTTATTTTACTTTGGGTTACTTTGTAAGTACTCGTTTCTTTCTTTTTTTAATTTGCGGCGTTATGTCCAAAAATAAACTCAATGGAATCATTAAGTTGAGCGTAACCAACCTGCGTATTTCACTTTCTGGCACATAAATAGGAGAATTGGGGACATCTACTGGAGACTTCAGGTAGTAAAGCCCGGACATACTGGCAAATGATTGACAAGTTAATCAACCCTCTGTGGGTTGATTAATGGTTGACTGAAAATTAAAGGGGAGTTCGGATGAAGTTTGAACTTTGGAGAAAAAAAGGTTCATCCACCTCTTTCATCATTTTGCATGCGTTGTTATCAGTAAAGGGTTGGAAGTTTGTTTGCAGAACTGACTCGATAATCAGAACTTGGGTTCCTTGAAAGGATGATGAAAGCCTAAATGCAATAGTTTTGCCTTGCACTGAGAACAAATTGGGATTTATTGATTATTCTGCAGAAAGAATAAAGGTGATAATCTACTCGAAGGGATTCTGGAGTATTGTCTCATTATTGCATTGAGAATTTTCAGACAGCTCATTTCTCCAGATATGCTCCTTAATGCTGCTACCACCTTCATCAAATAGTACTTTCACTGTCATCGGGGAACATTCATCCACTTTACATTTGATGACTAAAGTGTCACTGGACGCTTGCAGGCTACAGCTACGGAGATCACGCATCTCGTGATTGGACATCTTACACATCAACTCGTGATTCCCAATGGATGCTACCGTCCGTCTTCTCAGAAACCTGGGGCTCTCGCAGACCATCCTGTCGAGCAACTCAATTTCAAGGCTGTTTTTCAGCACCCAGTCATGCAGATACCACATGTGGCAGTCGCATTGCCAAGGGTTCCCGTGCAATCTCACTGTGGCCTGGAAGGCAAACCCATCAAAAAGGCCCATTGGGAGACTTTTCAGCTGGTTGTCAGACACATAGAGCCGCTGAATAAACTCCTGGTCCTTGAAAAGTCCCGCGTCGATTTTGGTCAGTTGGTTTTTCTGAAGTTGGAGCACTGTGATGCTTGAGAGATGATCGAAGATAGTTTCTGGCAAAGAGGTGAGGTGGTTTTCAGAGAGGTCCAGATACTCCAGGCATGTGACATTTCTAAAAATGTCTTCAGGAAGATGTGCAAGTTCATTGGCTGACAGTATGAGATCAGTAAGAGATGTTAACTTGCTGAGAGAGGAGAGCTTAGTCAACCTGTTTTCTCTTAGGTTCAGCTCCTTTAAATTTGAACTTTGCAGTCCAAAAACCTTGTCGCTGAAGGTGGTGAGAATGTTTCTGCGAAGGTTAAGCACTCGTAGATTTGTCAAAGTGGAGAATATGCCATCCTCAAGTTCTGATATCTTGTTCCCTTCGATGCTGAGCTCCAACAGCTCAACAACATTTTGAAATGTATCTGATGAAATATTGCTGATGTGGTTGTTATTGAGTTTGAGAATCTCCAGCTTCGTCAATCCGGTTAAAGTCTCTTTATTCACTTCCTTGAGTTTATTTATGGATAAATCCAGAACGCGTAGGTTGTGAAGGTTCGAAAAAAGCAAGGTGGGCAGAGACGATATGATGTTGCCCTTCATCTGCAGAGTCTCCAGCTGTTCAAGTGAGTTAAACATATCAGGAAGCAATGTCTGGAGCCTGTTATAGTTGAGCAGCAGCTTGGACATGTTTCTTTGCTCGAAAAAAGTCCCTGGAAAGATGCGGTCGAGCAGAGGGTTCCCGCTGATTTCCAGCTCTCGAAGCTCAGTCATGTGCTGGAAAGCCTTGGAGTGAATGCTTCGCAGTCCATTAGTGAGAAAGATAAGCCTTTCAAGCTGGGGACTCTCTTCTAAGGCATGGGAAAACAGGTATTCTATCGATGATGACATGATGATGACCTCCTTGACCTGTTTAGACAGATTCCTGGGTGGGTATGTTATACGTTCATCGGAACAGAGTACTTGGACAGAGGTAAAACACTGGCAATTTTGCGGACAAGAGCTTTGTGTTGCCGCACTTTGAATGAGAAGCAGCACCGGCAGCACAGTCCAGCCCAGTTCTTTTTCCATTATTCACTGTCAAAACATGAAGTGAGTTGGTTGGAATTAAATAACAAAAGCTTTGCTTTTCTATATTTGGTCAACTCAAAGCAACGTGAAAGATTATTCTTTTTTTATTCATCTAACGTGTGCCATTTTAATGGGAAAAATTCAACGTACCTGTACTGTTGTAATCATGTAGCTATGAAATATAATCCTTCCGGTCGTTCAGCCCAGCTCACTGAAAACACAATCAATGCGACAAGCCTGAGTTAAGCAAGACAAAACCTTTGGTCAGCTCCAGTCAGGTTTTCATTTGCTCTTGTTGCACAGCATCCTGACACAAGTGGACATTCCTGTAATGTAGCGCGTCAGCACTTTGGCTCACAACTGAAATAACACTATCTTTTATATCAATAATAAAAGCACCCTATAATACAGGAACTGTTTACAAAAGAGGGCGGCAGCCAGCAAAATTAAAGCTCAAGAACAAGAGCAAACTTTAAGTTGTACAGAGTAATAAATAAAATGGCAAGAAAAACGTTTTTCTTAATTGGATCTTGGGGCGCAGTGGTTAGCCCTTCTGCCTCACAGCAAGAAGGTCCTTGGTTCGATTCCGACAGCTGGTCTTATTGTGTGGAATGTATATGTTGTCTGCGTGGGTTTCCTCTGGGCTCATGCAGTAGGTTGGAAACCCTGAAATCACCCAGACTTGTGAACGAATGGATGTTTGTCTGGATATGTGACCTTGTGATCGACCGGCGACGGGTCCAGGTTGAACCCTTCCTCTCGCCAAATGACAGCTGGGATGGGCTCCAGCCCCCCTCATGATCCGAGTGCAGGATAAGTGGTATAATGGATGAATGAATGAGGAATAGGATCCCCTTAAGACATGACCATGTTCCAAATACCAAACATTGCCAAAAGCCACTAAGGCAGCTTTCTGGTGACACCTGCTGGTTCTTTCCGGTTGAGGTGATTTTAAGCCAACAGAGAAAATGAACGCATTAGCAGGTAACAAACAATCGGACGGGAAATTGAAAAAAAAAAAAAAAAATTATTCTATATCAATATTAATTCATTCAATCAGAGACTGTTATTGTTGCCACTCCCACTAACGTACTAAAGTTATGTCAGCTACTACTACTCCTACAATTAAATAGCAAAATAGAATTTCATAGAAAGGATAAATACAACGATAGAATAATAATCGAAAAAGGGCATCAATGAAGTCGTTGAAGTTGCCCGGATCCTGAACTACCTCACAGGATGGCCACAGTATGTCATGGTGGACGGCTGTGTTTCTGACGTGCAGCACAGGAGTGCCCCATGGCACTGTTCTGTTTCCATCCCTTTTCACCCTCTTCACCTCCGACTTCCGACACAACTCCAGTTCCTACCACCTCCAGAAGTTCTCTGATGACTCCTCCATCAACAGCAGATGCATCAGCAGATACATCAATAATGATGATGAGGAGGAGTACAGAGACCTGATTGCGAGTTTTATTGAGTTGAGCGCATACCAATCTCTGTCTCTGCAGCGAACTAGGAAGCGTAGTACAGCCCCTTACCTCAGACAGAGGTGATGGCGTTGTTGGTTCCTCCCTCACCTGCAGGTTACACCCTGAGGATGCAGTGCTCGACAGCTCCAGTTGGGTAAAGATCAATTTACCAGACCCATTCTATTACTACACCAGGATTTTTTTAAATTTGTGCACATTTGTGAGGATTTTAAACAACTTTCAAAAGTTGTTTTTCTTTTCTGTTTTTTTTTTTTTTATTATTACAATGGCTAATGCTGGATTGCAGCTTCTCGGCTTCACGCTGGCCTTCCTGGGCTTCATCGGTTCCATAGCATCGACTGCCATGGTGGAATGGAAAGCTTCATCTTATGCAGGAGACAATATTATCACAGCTCAGGCCCTTTACGAGGGTCTATGGAAAACGTGTGTTTCGCAGAGCACAGGCCAGATTCAGTGTAAAGTATATGATTCACTGCTCCAACTACCAGGTAATGTTATATTTCATTTAATGTTTTTGTTTCGTAACAACAATCCATGAAAAACATGTTGATTTGATCACATGACACCATTAATGAAAGAATCATAAATAAATAAAAAAAATAAATAATCAACCTGAGGCAGAACTTATGAATGTTTGCATCAATGGATCACAAACAAAACCAATTCAGCTTTGAACTTATGAAACTGTAATAGATTAAACAAATTCCTTATTCTCAGACCTGTGTGGATGACTATTAATCCAAAATGTAAAGCTCAGTGGTCATTCAAACCTTCATTGTGTTGCCAAAAATGACTCTTTCTTCTTCATGCATGCAGGGACATGTCGGCCAAATTCCAGAAGAGACCGAAACTCTCTAGAAATAGCAAACAAAAGGAATAATGAAATAAAGGATTTGGACAGGCCGTGCTTGACATGAAAAATTATTGAAGTGCGTCTTTAAACTGGATTAATTACTTCCATATCATTAAAAAAATGCTAATTATGATGCCTCTCAGATGAAAATATTCTCCGGTTCTATCCATGGATATGACTCATGTCACTGGCATCTGCTGTGTGTCTTTTGTAAACCTGAGGAAGTACAATAACTCTAAATCTAAAAAAAATAATAATGTGCTGTCTGCCCATACAAAATTGAAATTCAACAACAGGTGGTATTGCATAAGCTTTTTACTCATAGTAAGAGAAGAGTCATTATCACTAGAGAGGGACACGAAGTGAGGTAGTTGGAGAAAAAAGAACATCAGTCAGAGGCCACTGTTGGAAAAGAATTGGACCAAGTTGCTCTTTCAAAGCAATGTAGAAAATGTATCTGAGTCCTTCTCAGACAAGCCTAATTTTGAATATTTTTTGTCTCCAGGGATTGTGCAGGGAACGCGTGGGCTGATGCTTTGTTCCATCTTGTTCTGCTTCATCTCCATCTTGGTTGCAACAGTTGGCATGAGATGCACCACTTGCCTAGCAGAACAGCCACAGCAAAAGGACAAAGTGGCACTCGCTGGAGGGGTGATCTTCATCATAGCAGGTCATTCAGTAGATTCACACTCGGATATCTACAAATTATACAGCATCTATAATGTCCATTACTTGAGGGGATTTGAGCTTCATAAAGTTTCTATTGAAACCTGATAAAAGTTTTAGTCATGAAATTCTTGAATTGGTTTTCTTATGAGTTATTCCATACACCCGAACATGTGACTCAGTGGTCTCTGCACAGTGAAACCACTTGGACTTGATTCCAGTGAACAAAAAACTACTAGGTTAGAGTCAGGGATCCGCACTATAGTGTCACCAAGTCTGCCCCAATCTGACTTTTGAATAAAAGAAAACCATATTTTTTTGCACATGGTCTTCCAGGTCTCCTTGCAATGGTGGGAACATCATGGTACGGTCACAGAATAGCACAGGAGTTTTACAACCCATTTACTCCAACTAATGCAAGGTAAAGTCCCGATTTCAAAGCAGTCACTGGTGGGTTGTTGACACTTGATCCATAGGAACAAAAGTAACATGTGAAACCTTCACAGGTTTGAATTTGGCAGCGCCCTGTACGTCGGATGGGGAGCTGCGAGTCTCATCATCATCGGGGGAAGCTTCCTCTGCTGTAACTGCTCAGACAAGGGTGAAGGGAAACATCCACGCTACCCACAACCTCACGCAGCGAGCCAGTCGGGTCGAGATTACGTTTAGGGGGATGTCAACCTCATCCTGCTTCTTCTAATTGAAGATTGCTGTCTTTATTGGGGTTTTAACCAGGCACTGCCTTTCATATATTACTCAGATTTGTTTTGGATCTTGTATGTTCAGATATTGTGTATTTACTGCTTGTTCAAGGGAAGAATGTTTCGTGGCTTTGTGAACTCATGTTTGACAGTTCAGTAAAGAAAAACACAAAAAAGGTTGCAGATGATGCATTAATCTGTCTCATATGGTGGATGGTAACTATCACCACGAAGACAGTGACTCAAAACTGATACTGTACAAACAACATAATACAATAAAATTCCAAGTTGAATTGTTTTTAATAGTTGATTAATTTAAAGATCTGCCTGTTATAAGATCCTTCTCATGTGTTGTTTTTTTACCACATCATTTCAAAATGACATTTAAAATCCTTGTTTTTTTTGGAGAAATCGGCAGATCGTTGACGACTTTGCTTTGACATCTTGCTGCTTGTCACTGATATTATGTCGATTAAAAATCCTTAAAATATTATTTTTATTGTATTTCGGTTTTTGTTGTCTTTTTCATTTGATAAGACAACGGAACAGAAGTCGAGAGGAAGATGAAAAGATTAGCAGCATGTCTGGGGTGCAGATGCACAAGACCAGGCATCTGCCATGCTTTTTCGACTTATGATTGACAGCACAGATGTCTGGCCAAAATGTGCCTAAAATCTGTTCCTGGTTCCATTCTCCTGTGGCCCATATTTAGTCATGAAGGATGACACTGACTCATCACTTCCCAAAACGAGCCACCAGACCACAATACACAGCTTACATTTGACCAAAGTCAAGCCAGATGTATTATATTTGAGCCACATCTGGCCCTCACAACACTTCCCGGCGCTGTAACTGAGCCTTGATCTCGGCAACATTTCTGATTATACCAAAACGTGTCAGCTGGCCTGGGATGGGCCAGAGCATCTGTGAATATTTTTCAGTTCGTGATGGAGTCAAACAAAACATCATAACTTGGCTCCACCAAACAAAGCAAAATAAAATGATGGCTGTCTTTCTCAGTCACAAATATAATCCAAAAATTGGAGTAAATATCGTTGGTATAAGAGTATGTCATATCAGACTGTAGCCTCCCCCTCGGCTTTGACTATACAGCGGTGAGGTAAACACTTTATTTGCAACAAGTCCCCGCAAGACAAGACACGGCCAGGCCTGGAAAGCAGAGAGAATTCCAAATTTGTCCAAAAGCAATTTGTGTATGACATTCATTTTGCAACTGTGTACGAAAAAGAGCAAAACACAATTAATAGATCCCAGAGTTAGGGATGTTTTTATGTCATCATTGTCCCAAAACCAGCCGAAACGGATGGAGAAATGTGTTGCTTCAGGGAAGAAAAACTTCTAAGCCAAAGAGAGGGAGGAATCTGGGGAGGGGCTCCTGGCAAGGAAAAATACCTCAGAGTACTTGCTCCTGCCCCAACATGCCTGTTCACAGCGAGTGTCATCTGTAGCGCCGAGAGAATAATCCCAAAGAAGATACTCCCAAATTCATTTGGCGTGTATTCTGTCTGTTTTTTAAAAAAGATGTCGTTCAGATAATCCCTTCACTTCCCTTTATAATAAACAAGAGCTTATACCAACAATATAATGTTATTTATTTGGGTGATGTAGGACATGGGATCTCTCCCTTTTAAGGTGTGAAGACTCTTTGGCAGAGAGCGCCACCATCTGCTCATAAATGGAAAAGGGGAAATGTTGTTTGGAGCATTTTGTTTTGACTGTCACAACGCAAAAGACAGAGAGCTATTTAAAAAAAAGAAGACATAATAAATAATTGTAAGATTATTCTATTGCTGATTTCAGGCAGAATATTCTTGGTTTTCCGTTCAATGATATCTGTTTCTTGCCTCCTTTGATACAAGATATGCTGTTGGTGATTCTTTAGGCCAGTTCCTGTTCCATTTCAGATAAACCCTGACAATGTTTTGCCAAGTCTTTCCTGGATTTGGGGTAATCTTGCTGAATTTTCACTTCTTTTCTCGTTACTTCTAAAGCCAAGGGATGGACTTCTGGGAAATTATTGCAGTGAAAATGACTCATAAAGCTCATTCATATGCTCAAAGCAAAGACAATGTCGGTGAAAACTCTTTTTGATATAACTTCCTGAATTGAGAAAAACAATTTCACAATGTCTAACCGTAATGGGAAGCTGATCAAAGACTGCAGCATTGTGAAATAGAGTCTGCAATATGAAATCAGATTTGTGCAAGAAACATTTTCAATGATTGACGGAACCTTATGGTTTTCAGATATCAACTTGCTTTTAATACATATTACTCTGAAGTTGACTATTACAGTCCATTTTCCTTTTGAATTTTTGGGTTTTGGGGGACACTACATGGCCACTAGAGGGCGTAAGAGGCCACTTTACACAACATTGCTGCACACGTTTATACTAGAAAAAAAAAAGACACTTAACATATGATTTATTGGGATGTCGTCAGATTGAGCAACCTTTGCCAATGTCATGTTTAGAATAATATTCCTGGTAGATTTTTTTTTTCAGTATTTGATTGTAATTCTGAACATGCTGTAACGTAGATTTTTGAAACTCTTGAACACAGAGCATATACTGGAAAAATAAGATAAAATAAAATAGAATACAACAAAATCAAATCAAATCAAATAAAAAAGATATAGGTGTGCACCAGAGCTAAATAAAGATTACAGAGTATGGTACGGGAAACAATATGCATACCTTATATGTACGTTTACAAACCATATGGTGTGGTTCAGAAATGACTGATTTAACTGATTATCTTTTTTTTTTTATTTTGATCATGTCTGGTAACACTGTTTAATATACAAAAAAGATAATATGAAGTTTACTGTGTTGTATTATGTTCAGGATTAGTTCTTGAAGTACTTAGTTAGTTAACTTAGTTAATGTTTGTTTACTGATGTGGCCCAACACAAACTTAAATATGACCTCAGATGTAACCCCTGACCTGGAAGGAAATATCTTAAATGGATGAAAGCTCCTTGTCAAATCCTGCTCCTACCCAGTCCAGAGTCTTAGCAGAGACAAGGAAGTGCTGTAGATACCTTAAGCGCTGTCTCTGGACCATTGACAGCACTGCATCTAATTGAATGACCCTTGTTCTCTTATGTTATACCTTGATGTGATTCCAACTTCCGCTCAAAGTCAGTACTCCAACTGCTATGGTCAGCAGAATGCTGCATGCAGACACAGTCAGTTGCAGAAAAACCAATGAGCAGATAAAGAATCAACTGGAAATAATGTTCGCTGCTGTTACCTGTTTCACTATTCGGTTCTCGATCCATCGACTGCTGCAAAACAAAACTGCTGGTCTTGAGCTAGAGCTGCAGTCAGCACCAGATGAAAATGTATAAATACCAACTTGTTCATCATGCTCATTGTACACAGTACTGATTCTAAATGACTAGAGATAAGAAGGATTTGACTGCGCTCCACTGATTTCAATGTGCTTGGTTGGAAATGCATGAATTGCTGATAAATAAAAACTCTCAAATGTATTTGCCATTTTTGGGAATATGGGGCAAAAATAGCTGTATGCATTTCCAGTAAAGTAGAAGTCTCTTTATGGCTGGATTGTTCTTAGAAACCAACCACTTGTCCTCTTTAAAGAGATCAAATAACACTCTTAGACTGGGATATAATTAGGCCTTGAAGCCTTGGCAGCCTTAACTGGATTCTAATGCAATCGCTACTGCCTGTCTTTAAGAATATTGCAGATTAAAAACAGGATATTTCAGGATATACATTGCACACTGTAGTATTAGCGCTGTCATCCTGAGATAGTGAAAAGAAGTAGTTTTGGATTCTCTTGTTTTACAGCTGAAATTTTACACCATTTTAAACATGAATCCTATTAGACTGAAGAATATACAGGATAAATTACAACACTTATTCCAAAAAATATGCATTTAGTGCATTTACTACTAATACTACTACTACTACTGCTACTACAAATAATATTAATAATATTTATGATGATGTTAATCATAATAGTTTGATTGCTTTTAAATTCCATTACATTTCAGGATACTGTATTCTGTAATTTACATGGATACACAACACAATCAAATATCATTATAGTTTGACCGATTACAAAATCTATAAAATATATGTCAATGATATGTGAAATATGGAGTACCTCACAATTCTGAATAATGTATGCGTATCTGTGTATTCGTATGCACACACTCACACACGCATATAAATCTGTATGTATATGTAGATATGGAGGTATAATACTCATTGTTTTAAATAACAACATAATGTTTGCACTGTCTGTAAAAGTAAAACATAGAATACCATGTCCAGGAAGATTTAATGCGATCACAGACACCATCATATCATATCACCTTTACTGAGTGTTATCCTTGCAAAACCTTGTGCCGCAAGCAAAGGCTGGAGGCCAGCAGTGCGAATTGCGGTCGGTGATGCTCCGTCTGGGCAATGATCCTCCATGGAGAGCTTTACCTCCCAGATCAAAATAAGCTGATCTGTTAATCCACTCTGCTCTCAGGGACACCAAAGCTGCTAATAACCCCATGGGCCATTTCTGCCACTGTCTTATTGAATTACACTCATATAATGATATAATCAAAATGAAACCACTCATTGAAGTTGAATTATTTTGTCTGATGTATGTATAGCACTTGATCCAATCTATTTTTAGAGCTATGGAGAGATAATAGTATATTCAAATCTTATCTGCATCTGCAGGTTTAAATTTACTGCCTGCCGGTGTTTACCTTTCTCTGTCCATGTAATCTGAGGTAGTTCAGCTCCAAGACCCTCAGCTGGATACAAACAGAAAAACAAGCTGCCTGCTGACAGACTTGTTAGGATAAATAGGTTTCTTTTTCCACAGCACTCTTCAACAGACTGAAGCCATCATTAATGTCATTAATTCTGACTGTGTTTTTCTTGCCTTGACAAGTCAACCTGTCTGCTGTGTAATGATGGTCTAAAAGGGCTATAACTTGGGAAAATTTCCCTTTTAATATGAGCTCTCTGTGGGAGATCTTAAAAATGTCTTGAGACCTCCTGCTGACACCATCAGTCTCAGCAGTTGGACGACTTTTCATGTGCAGAAACTAGCTTTTTTTTTTTTTTCTTTCATCCCTTAAAGGCATAAAAATTGCTTACAGGGACAATAAGTGAATTTAGGTTTTTTTAACCTTTGCCAGGATTTGCTCGGCCCCTTTGCTCTTGAAATGTCCGTTTAGGTTTTCATTTTTGCTCCCTAGCTCTGAGCTGTTCTCTCAGTCACTTCAGTATTTTTCTGCGGTTGGTGTGTGGTTGACCTTTGTATTCTGGAGTATTCAAAATCATGTGCCAAAAAAGGAACCACTGGGATTTTTGCGAATGCATACTTTTTCAATTCAACATGAGTGCGTAATTCTGAAACGTGTGTTTGATCATATCCAAATCCAACTGTCTGTCTGTTAATGTGTGTATTTGTATGTGTGTCTGTCTGCGTGTGTGTGAGCGATCACATTAATGCATGTCAGCCCTCTATAAACTCCAGTTGAATGTTATAGCAGCAGAGCAAATGTGAATTATGTCTTCAGACTCTGACCTCCTCCAACACCCTGATCACTTTCTGTGTACTAGAGCAAACCGAATGACTGTTGCCATGGGAACCGTGTCTCCACCTCGATCTATGTATGGCAAGAGAAAACTCGAGCATCGCCTTTAACGCACCCATCCACGGCAACCATTAAGAAAACCAAAAGGGAAAATAAATGACATGCTTGGTATGTTCACGGTTTGACTTCACATAGACATTTTACATTTTGATTTAAAAAAAAGAAAAAAACAGAAGCAAAATCCAAAATAACAAAATAGTATATTCATATTTAGTGATGACAAGAAGAGCTTAAGATTCAATAAGATAAGTAATTTATGATAAGATAGCGATAGTATCTGCTTGATGCTGTTGCAGCAAGGAGGATGAAGGTGCTCCTTATCATCCTCGAACTCTTGTAATCCATCTCTTTACTCTCCAGCCTCTGGAAATTGACATGGGCAAGATTATTTTTTCCAACATCCACCACCATCTCCTTCATCTTCCTAGTTTTAAACGACAGGTTGTATTTGTCATCCTGTCTGATGAAACACAACACCGGTCGACCTCACTGCTTCAGCTGGCTGGCCGTCGGGATGTTCAGCAAGCAGCGCAGTCCGCCAGTGCAGAGCTGGACGTCAGATGTGAAGAACATGACAAGAAATTTGTGAGAGGGCTGGTTTTTCCTGTAGTCCTGCAGGCAGGCTGTTGCCATGGTGCCAAAAGCACTGGAAAAGTCAGACAACATGACTTTCACGCCCCACAACATTTCTAGGTTGTGGAGGTACTCTCGATGCACTAGGTAGATCCCTCCCACTGGTGTGAGGAGGGCGGAAACAAGGGTAGGGGTAGTTTAAAGAGGTTCTACAACTGTCCAGTGGATAGATTTATAAAAGATAGGGGCATCAGATGATTAGAGATGCTTTCACTGACAGTTGTATCAAGTGCACCACAAACATTTTGTATAATCTTCCATTACAATTTCCCAATCATGGGATCATTAAAGTACATCTCATTGACTGAACAACTAAATCCCCAGCTCTACAGACCTGAAATCAAGGCTGACTTTACATGATTCTTGGACAGGTATTTTTCACAAGCTTCCGTCTCTGCCCGTCTGAACAGTGTTTTCCGGCAGGCGACCACAAAGTGGTTATCAGATCCATTAAAAGCACAATTTGAACCCATCGACTATCTGAGAGCAATCATTGAAAACCTACCTTGGCTCCGGCAGGTGAGACAGTACTGCTCTTTTACAACAAAAATGATGACAAAAAAAAAAAAAAAAAGATTTTCCGTCAAGAGGATGAGACCAAATCAAAAATGACCACCAAATAGCTAAATGAATAAACAAGGTTAATCATTGGATTTATTGTTTTTGCTGCTTTTTCTCTTTATTTGTGAAAAGCAGCCATTGATTTTCATCAGCTTAGTTTACGTTCCAAACAAATGTTCACCTTTTCTCAATATCCCGGTAAAATGTTATCCTTTCTCTCCTCTTTCTGTCAAAACAAAGAAAAATTAATACAGTCAGATCAATAAATGAATAAATGACATCTTTTTCTAATTAATGCCTTGTGAGGAGTACTGTTTATTTGTCGATATCTATCAATAAATTTGTCTTTGCTCACGAATGTTGTTCTGCTGGAGCCCCACCCGAGGGGCTTGGTTGGAAGAGTTGTATGTAGAAATAACTTCTGACCCGCAGACAAACACCTTGACAGGAGAGACGATGAATTTCCTTGGGATTACACGGAGTACCACTGCCCGTTTAATTCTCCATCTTTTGTCCTCAAAGAAACCCTTGAAGCTTTAAACAAATGCAGCGAATCCTCCACGTGGTAGACACATGGTTCTGATCATGAGACATGGGAAGCCAGAAATAATTCTCTGTTCCAGACACACGCTGACTTCACTGTTTACAATGTTGTGCTTCATCCAAATACTGCTGGCCACGGATGGCTATGAATTAAAAACAATGTTTCTTAGTGTTCGCTATTTTTTGAATAATATTCTTCATGGCCTATGAGCAGAATTTAAATGATACATTTGGATTTGAATTTGTTTTTTTCCTACAGGTGAAATGACTGGCTGTGTCCAGGGTTGGAAAACCAGTCGCCAACTGTTTTTTTTTCTGCCACTGGGGGAAGAGTTTAATGAAATATTATAAATTGCTGGGCGCATTTTTGTGCCACTGAAACTAAGTCGAAGCCGCAGTGGTGATTTGCTTGGGACCGCGGCCCGAGAACCTGCAGTTTCGCTGAGGGAAAAAAAACACTAGATCCCGTCAGAGTGGCAGTTGGAGAAATGGTTTTCGAGTCTGAAAGAATCAAAAAGCTGCATGTGATATGAGGAGGGTGGGGGGGATCTTTAAAGTTTGGAAAAGATTATAAATGCCGCCCAGATTCAACCTTTTATGTAGTCCTCCTGCAAGGCAGTGACACGGATGACAGTGGGCAAATAAAAATATGAGTTCTTCCAAAAAAAACGGGCGGTAATTAGATTTGGGGCTTTTCCCTTGCAGTCATCTGAAGTGTATTCATACGTGCAATTAATTTATTTGGTGCACCGAACAAACCTGGCATCAGTAGCGATGGAAATTTTCTTGCGTCTCTTGATAGCTAGAGGGTATTTTTTTTCTCACGGATGTTTTTTTTTTTTTTTCTCTCCCTCTTTCTTCAAGCACTTTACTGGAACATACATGCTCGTTTGCTGTGATTGAACAGTAAACAGTATTGTGTGGTAAAAGTATCTCAATTCACAGCATCCGAGCAATGCTTCTGCTGAATTGGTGAGTTATGACAGGCACAGGTATAATCCAGCCTTTACTTGCATTTAGGATCCAGAGGTAAGAGAAGGGGGCGATAAAGCAGTTATAGGTGAGTCATGGATTGACTTCAAGATCTCAGCTCTGGAGCTTTGCGTAATGTCATTTGCATCATCGAGTCTCGACTTGACTATCACTCAATTTCCAGAACTTGAGACTTGGTCGGAGGTTTCGGACAAACTCACCAAAATAATGTTCTCAGTAGTGGGACGTTACAATTAGCGTTTGAAAAAACCCCCAAAAACCAAAATGACTATCAGATTTCTCTGTCCGTGCAATGCATGCAAACCCTGTGAGCTCGCAGGACGCAGCAGCCCAGCATAGGGCCAGAGGCCAGCACTCGTGGCAGCAATCATAGAAGGAGCTGCTCCAAAAATAGTCACATTCGAATTCAAAAATCATGCTGTTGATGATTGTAAGAAGACAGCAGTCCTATGCTAAGTTGGATCGCTCAGAAAGGATGGAATAAACAAGCATAAGTTGTGGTGAATCATAAATCCTCTATTATTCCTCATTCTTGTTTTTCACATGGAGTAATATCGCTCTGTGAGGCGAAGCAACATTTCACAATATTTTATATTATAAATCCCATGTTTCCTCTTTTTCTTCTTTCACGGCATAGTTTGTGTTACTGTTCATCACATTTAGCCTGTGGTTGCAAGTGCAGTACCTCTATTTGTTAAAAAATGTTTTTTGGGGCGGGTGGGTGTTAAGTTTAGAACTCTTCATTCCCGGAACAGAGAGGAATTGCCATCTCCTTTGTCAGCAGTCCTTATACTTCATCATCATCAAATACATTAACTCTTTTAATTGCTGAGAATCTGATCATCATGAAATGACATTTCATGGAAATATTAAATTAAAAAATTCATATTTTCATGGAAAACTAAGCATGTGCTGGACCAGTGATTACAGGGTTTTCTGAGGTTAACTTGCTAATGGGCTTTCACAGCCACATGCTGGGAACAACCTGTTTATCACACAATGAAGGTTTGTAATGGCCTTGCATGACCTCTGGGCACTCCAACTGAAGACACACTTTACCATGTTTGCGTGTTATAAAATAATCTTGAACAGTGTGGTTCCTTTTTTGTGAGATTCCAAACAAAACTGCTCTTGCTAGAATTTCAGTCTATTAAGTTGATGAATAGTTTTCTACTTCAACTCCATCAATGATATTGAATTTATCTCACCACCCACTTTGTTTTGCCGAGCATTTATCATCATGTCCCTTAAATACGAGGGAGTGTTTATTTTTCACTTGTGACACAATTCCCTTGCTAACTTGGACCGTGTGCTGGGTATGTTTTATGGGATATCTGTGCATATAATCCCAGAACTGCCAAGTAAGAGGAAACTAACCCCCCTCAAATTTGATAAAGAAACATGAAAAATGGTTATAGAGCATATAAGTACATTAAAAAAAAACTAAAAAATAATGTATGGTTTGCTTCATTCAACTACAATGGCAGTCAATGATTGTCCAGTACAAAACCTGTTTCAGCAATGTCGAGTTTTTTATTTTTCATGAATCACAACAGCTACCTTTTTGGCCTCACAAAAAGAAGAACGATTGGACAGACGAATAAAACCAGTGGCACCCAAACAAGGCAATACTCGAATCCCTTCTATGACGAAGTCCAATATTTGGTATTAGATGACTGTATTTTAGCATACAATGAAAAATAAACCAGCCAATGCAATATAAAAACTTGTTACACATTGCAACAAATCAAACCCTTCTTAGATGTTCTTCAAGCTTTGGGGGGCTTAATAATAATAAAAAAAAAAGAAAAGATTCCTTTGAGCTATTATCACCGCATCTGATTTTTAAGCAAATATAGATAATCGTATCTCATTGTAATACTGACAATACCTGTGATCACTGTCATATTCTCAAAATGCACTTTTGTCACCAAACTTCTTCTTCTGGAGATATTTAAACCCGGACAGATGTTACGTCCTGTTTGGATCAGTGCATCTAGATTGTTTTTGATTTTAATATACATTTATAAAAACAAGTGTTTTACTATTTCTGCGATCTAATTTTAATAAGGATACCAGTACATAAATTGTGAATCTATCTCCCTTTGAGGGAAAACTAGTGTCCTTCAAGAGGGAAATATTCACATTTACGTGAAAGAAAACAGTCCTTTTGGGTTGTTTTCCTGGCATATGAAACGGTTTTATATTCCGAGCATTTCGCATTTTTGCTGAGCTTAACTGAGACAAACAAATAAACAAACAAAACAAAAAAACAACATTACTTCAAATGGTGGGACGCTGTCTCTCTGATTTGATTCATATCCGCTCTTCAAGACATGATCTGGGTCACAAACAATCTTGTTGGCCGGCTGTCAAAAATGGTCATGGATGGCTGAGTTTCTCAAGAGATTTGCCTTCAATTTTAATGCAGATTTCTCTCTGGAGCCAGGCTCAAATAGTCATGTTTCTATATTACATGCTATCATGATACTTAATTCCATGTGAAATTTAACAAAGTGTACATTAACGTTGAATACCTAATAACGTGCGCACATGAGAAACTAAATGATTCCAGTTAACAGTAGGAGTTGAAGGTGCGTTGAACACGTGATAAAGGTGCCCCCGGAAAAAAAAGAACAAAAGGTTGCTAAATCGAAATTAGTCCTCATGAAGTCATGTGAAGTTCATCGCGTCTTGATTGAGGACGGTTTCAGTGTGTATGCAATGTTCCCGTCTGATTCAATTTACAAGGAACATGTGAGTCACTCAAAGGACAAACAACAAAGTACAAGAAGACGCTATCGATTCTTAAGGCTTCCTTCTGGAATAAGACTGCAGGAAGCTGCCAGCACACTGAATTTGGAAAAAAGGGAGGATTTTAATGTTATTTCATGCTCTGACTCCTTCCATCCACGGTATGTCTCGAGGGGAAATTCACAAAACTTATTAAGGAAAATTTAGTCCAATGTTTAGGGATGTGATCCATTTATGTTGATCCTTTTTCAACCACAGCTTGGAGACAATAAGGATACGACCCTGGTATTTGACCTTAAATACAAAGCCGGCGCTTTTTTTTTTTTTACCCCTAACTGGAAACCAGAGGAAAGGTAACTTTGTCACTGAGCTTTTACAAACAGAATTTAGAGTACGTTTTTTTACCATTAGGGTGTTACATATATGAATCTGTAATATCCAAAAGGCATAATAGCTGGTTGCAGTTACTGCATACGTAAATTAATCTCGGTGTCTGTGTTTAATAGGTTGGTTTTAAAAAAAAAAGAACGAATGCGAGAAGATTCCCGACTTCGCAGCGGGTCCCGAAGCTGTGAAATATTTCCTAGAAAAAAAAAAGGGCAGAGAGGGCTTCGAAGATATGGGCTTCACTGAAAAAAAAGAACTGAGGTGAGAGCCACAGCCGATCCTGGACGTCACGGTTTAGTGGCCGCGGTACCATGGATCCCTCTGCCGAGGGCAAATTTACAGATGAACTTGACATACAAACAGTTCATGGGTTTTTGGGTCAGTCTGGGGACTATCTGCCAATCTCAAAACAAGAATATAGTCATGTCAGCTTGGGACCTAGGCGGTGGCCTTAATCAGAGACAGAACTGTTTGGGGAATCAATTCTGATTCTATGAGAGAGGACTCTGCGAGGAGGAGTGGACATCTCTCTGGAAAAAACCAAAAGCATTTGTCAAGAATCAGAAATGGCAAGGGCACGACTGAAACAGATCCTTGAGGAAGATAAACATGCACAAGACAGCACGTGGATGTGATTTGAAAAAAAAAAAAAAAAAAGGAGAAACACAGCAAGATAAATATTAGAAAAGTTAGGTCAAAAAGAGAGAAATGCAAAGGGATTACAAAATAACCTTCAACACAGAATCACCCGGTGTTTTGCAAGGAGTTAGTGAACCATGAGAAAATATGTGACACTAATGATGACTGGCTTTGCCAAAAGCGTTGCTTCTACGAAGCATACCGGTGTTACTCAGAGATAGACGGGATGTGGAAATAGAAAGAGTGGAAGTTGCAAAGGACTAATGGCAAAGTCTTTGCAGGCGATCCGACTTGAAGTGTCAAGAACTGTCAGGCTCAAAATTCTGGAATGAAATCACACCCCAGTTACAAAATGCTATAAACCTTTCCCATTGATTGACTCCAGTTCAGTTTTCTATAAAACAAACTCAACAAATGCTTATGTTGAGTTTGTTCCACACCCTAGTTAGACCCCAGTGAGTCTTAACTCCCTCTCTGTGAGGACTTTCTCACAAAAGTTGCCATCCAGTATTTTTTCACCAACGATAACAGAATATCCAGCACAAACGTTTCATCAAAATGAAAACTTGAAGTACTCATAATTCATATAATTCAGCTCCTCACCTTAGATGCAGCTTTCTGAAGTGCCAGCTTCTCCTCCTGCGGAATGGAGGATTGCTGGAAATTTTCATAATTGGTGGGAACTGTTGTGTCGTGAGTGACAGAAATTCTTGCAGAGAGAAAGATTTAATAAAAGGGTGGTTAGAAAATCATCTGAACGGACCGCTTTTAACACCACTTAGCTTTTTAAAGTGGTGAGAGTGAGTCACCGAACAGGAGACAGGGGAGACGGCGTGGCTGTGCCAACGGGATGCACCTAAACTCACAGAGCCTTGAAGTGGATCTGCATCTCATTGTGCATGTCTGATTCCTGCAGTGTGTGGAGGCACTATCCTTCTTGCTCAAAACTCTGGAAGGAGTAGGGTTATCCATACAAAGCCCCTTATGTTAACCCTTTGTCACTTTATGCAATGAGTTATGTTTTCAAAGTCACAAATAAACACCAAAAGTTTAATACATCTGTTTAAGAACCACCTGCTTCTGGCTGTCACCAGTTTCTTGCTGTCATCGTTTGAGGCGAGAATTGTGATATTTTATGAAGCAGCGTGCAAAGTCGCATCTGCGTCGAGTCATTACTGAAGGCCCTTTCAAAGGGGGCTTCTACACATTGCAATTGAGGGGGACTCGGGTTTGGGGTCAGTTGGCACAGGCTTGGCTATTTTAAGCGTGATTTGGAAATCCAATATTTAGGATTCCACGCAGTGACTACCCTGAGCTCCTCACAGGCTCATATTGGCTTCTTCCGTTGCGAGGGAGCTGGGCCGGGACAGTCGCCCTGTGGGGAAACTCACGCCGGCTGCTCCATTTCGGCACGTCTGTCACCAAAGGGAAGTGTTTGAATACAGATAATTGTGGTGATGATTACGTTTTTCATGGTGCAGCTCTCAAACAAGCACTTAACAGTAAAAAAAAACCTTCATCCCAGATTGATTATATGACATGAGAATCTCAACTGGAAATAATGCTCATAGTCACCTGGGCTCACATATATGACATCTCTACCTGTGATACCACCTCCGGAGACAAGAATGGCATTAGAAGCAGTGCTTTTACAAGAGGCATAGAAGAGAAGTGTTACACTCAGAGATAAGAGAGACTAAGTGGTTTACTTAACTTTTATTGGCAAATACATTGGTGTTTACCCAGGTATTGATCATTTTTGCAAGAATGAATACTCTCTTGTCCATTAAAAACAAGTCTGACACAGCTGATTATTTCAATTTTGAGGAGACAAAGTGTCTGAAAATACCAACAATCTCATTGCTCAACTCACATCACAATACACGAGACATTCTTGACCAAATGATGTCACACAGCGCGCCACAGTTCTGCTAAGATGCCTTCGACACGTTCTTAAATGAGTGAAGGTTTCAACATATCGCATCAAGCACACACTTTTCCACAGTCAACCAGAGGTCATGGTAAAGAAAACATGTGCAGATAAAAGAGACCTCTGTTTTTTTCCCCTTAAGAGTACATCTATACATGATATAAGGAGTACAACCAACATGGCAACAATCATTAAAGTTTCTGAAAGCAAAGAGAATGATAGAGAAGAAAAAGGGTTCTACGATTGCGCGTGAGCATGCATGAAGCTTCTGGAGACAGTGTGAGAATGTGAAAAAGAAAGAACGGGCTGGCGTCGCTGTGAGGGAAATTGCTGCACAGCAAAGATCTTTATTAGTGCAGATGAGTACACAGACACACACACGCACGCACACACACACACACACACACACACACACACACACACACACACACACACACACACACACACACACACACAGCCACATGGCTGAAAATGTCACAAAAAAAAAAGGCATGTTTCTTTGGAGAAGCCACATCTCGAATAATCAAATTAGAACAATTAAGATACACAGAGATGACTAAAAGCCGTTTTCTGGTGAAATTGGTGGTGAAAAAGAAGAAGTAAAAACAGACAAGCATCATATTCTGGTTTTCATAATTGCAAGTTAAGAATTGCTATTTCTTTTGTTCAAGAAAGAGGATGTAACATGCTGCAGAATTAAGGTGTCTGTTACTTATGCAAGTACATTGCCTTGTTCCGAGTGGTTTTCGCATCGGAATCTTACATCTGTTCTCTTGAACTTGTCCGTTTGGTTTTAAGGAGGACAAGACACCTCTCACACCCTTCCTGATTTGAGCCCATTCGGGTCAAAACACCCCTTCAATGTTATTGAAATTTTGAAATCGTTATCCGAGGGAGGAAACTCAGAACAAGGACTGACACAGAAAGTGATCTATTGGGCTTTTGGCAAACAGTTGCTAATTTAACCCATCTGTGGGGTTAAGAAGCATGCTTTTGATCGAAAACACCAAAATTACACAACCTATCAAAACCAGAAGCTGTGAAAACCCTAAATCTTTCCAAAGGTCTTTGAAAGAATCATGAGAAACAAACCCTTCCAAAGAAAAAAGGACCAAATTCAAGCTGTGATGCTGCCCCAAAAGCATCTTTCTCTACATTTCTTGTTGGTGATTTTGACAAAATAACAAAAAAATCTTTGTACTAACCAAATCTTGTATAATCAAAACAAAATGAAAAGGCTTCGATCCTTGAGAGGGCTGTGAAGCTGCGATTAACTTGAGAAGTTCCGTGACTTTGTTGACAAGGCCCGGCTCATAGAGGTCGTAAACATGTTCAGTATGAGGCAATGTTCCAATGGTGGTGAATTTATGGGTTCTTGGGAACATTTTTGGCAGTATTGATCTCACATGCCATATCCAGCTGCTAAGAAATATTTGGTTCTTTAGTTGCTAAATTGTTATACAGTCCCATCTCTGAAATGTAAAAAACACATCATCAGCGATCTTAACGTTAAAAGAACTTGTTGTCTGGACAACTGGATTTTATGGAGAGATTTGTCAATGAGCAGATTTTCTCAGGTGATAAAATAATATAGATCTTCCTTTCCCTTTTGGCGTTATGAACACAACATCAGGGGGTTAATATGGCCAAGATAGAATATATACAGTTTTGATATAGACGTCTGGTTATTAAAATCGAGTGCAAGTAAAGTTACATTTAACATATCGGGAGCTTTGGCTGTTTTTTTCGAGCTTGTCGTCATCTGAAGTTTTGGGTCACGAAGTAGTCATTTAAGAGTTATTCATCCTATGGTAAAATGAAAAGGGATTTGCTGCAATGGTGATTGTTGTTTGTGCTAGGTTTGCGGGGAGAGTGGAGATATCACATTTGGGAACCACACGTGCTTCGCAAGGCATCTCGACCGGTTGGAGCTAAAGCCGCAGCCATGCGAGGCTGGAAGTCTGGTCACTATGAAGGGTGATAAATTAAAAAAACTGCAAGCCTTCTGAGAGGAGTATCAGTTCGACTTGACTCCCATTTCAACTCAAAATCAGCACAAAAACCTGCGCCAACCCCAAAAACTCTACTTTTGCCAAAATTACAAAATAACAATATATTTTAGGTCATGTTCTCAAATAGGATATGAATTCTGAAAACTAGAACATTCTGAGTTCTTGATCCCTCCAGCCGTATCCGGATGGCAAATTGAGCAGTGAACCCTGTGGATTTCTGCCAAAGCCCACTCCGCCTTGCAGACGTGTTGTGTTATTATGTTTCCTCCCACTTGTTTCTTATCCATGTTACCACACCTCTGGGCAAAATGATCCAGGCAGAAGACACTTAGCAGTCCTGGAAATCTGTCACCCACAGGTGTCAAATAGACAGCCGAGACAGCAGGCGCTGCTACGATGTGGCTGGTACCCAAATAACCTTGTGGATTTGTCTCATGCACAGCGCAGCGCCCTTTCACACCTCCCTGTTGCTTCTGTGTAGAGCACTTATTTACCACCAGCTCAGGTTACACTGGCGGTTGTGCCTTGGCAAGTCTCGTGAAACCAAAGCGGTGACCTGGAATTCTATCCCCTGACCCCGATGCAAAAGGTACTGTGACAAGGTGGCAATCGCTTGATCTGTCTATCCTCCACCCTATCTGTGTATCAGCGTTCTTATTAATGAATGAAAGCGTCACCCTAATGAATGAAAGCATCTTCCATGTCTATAGATGATAAGCATATCCTCCAAACAGCCGGCATTCCACATCCTACGTTTCAAGGAAGAGCACTGTTGCACTTCGCACGTAGTATCATGTTTCAGGTCATTTCTTAGACTGGATTTGCCACCTCACTTTGTGTGTGTCTGACCTTGAATGGTGGGAATGTGAGCCATAGTTGACACAAGACAAGAGGAGTGTATATCAGCGAGAAACATGTTGGCCTCCGGGCCTGTAAATTAGGAGAAACTATTCAGGTAACCATAAACACGAGTGCATCTCACATACATGTTGTCCATTCGCCGACGATTTCAGATCCATCTTCTTAATTAAACTGAAGCCCAGCTCGGAGTGAAATCCTATCAGCTCAAACAATCAATGATGGACCACAGCCAGCAGGCTGCAAAAGAAGTTTTATTGTTGGGTTTTAATTTATTTGGGGTTTTGCTCACTGGAATAAAGCCCATGGCTTCTTTCTTTTCACATTTTTGTGATTCATACAGGCTTTCTTGGAGTTCCTTTGCAAATGCAAATGGTGCTGACAACATTTTGAGAAACACTGGACGCACATGGCCCTCGTTGCTGTGAAAAATGTGGACTTTGGAATTCGATAATGTTTTTCTGGAAAGCGTTTCTTGAAGCCAAAACAAAAACATGAGAAATGCAGAATAAACATTATTCGTGAATTTCGTAGGTTGCAACAATTGTGAAATATCAAGGTAGGAAATGACATTACATCTGGATTTTATTTCAGAATTAAAACCAAAAGAAAGCGCAGAGGGGCACATGTTTTTTTTTTGTGTCTATCTCTTTCGCACAGCACTCTGGGTTCAATATTGACAAAACTTGGTGGAAGGTTGGCCAATGAGAATTGTCTGTTCTTACTCTTCTGAATTGAGGCCACTGGACCATCATCATCATCATCATCATCATCATCATCATCATCATCATCATCATCATCATCATCATCATTGGAGGAAATCAATAACGAGGAAAACAAAATTCGGTCCTGGAACTGAACCCTGTGGCATTCCACAAATAGATCAGACTGGAAGGGAAGCAAAGCTTCAACTTATATTTTCTGCGTGAAAAGAAAGAGGAGAACCACAGGAGGGATTTTCTGAAGATGCCAACCCACATTCATTCACAACCCAGTTGTTTGCTGTCACCTTCATGAACCCAGAAAATAAAATTGAAGAACTACATCTTGTGCCAGTATTGGAGTTTCACCATCACAAACCTTCATCAAATGTCTCAGAGACATTGTGATTCATCAAGACTTTCGATGCTGACTAATATAATAATAATCTTGGTTTTTAGACAAACTTGGAGAAATAGGTGTACAGCTGTTATTACTGGCATATAAGAGGAGGTAGCCAAACACTGGCATTCAAATAAGATTTGGAACCTCAACCTTAGCTGAGGGGATGTCAGTCATGTGGAGCAGACATGGGCTTACAGTATTTTGATATTTTATTAAGAATTTGGTGTGTTTGGTATCCATGGTTTTCAGTGAGATGCTTGTTCATTTTGGAGGTCATAAGCTCTGAAAAATATTGTTTTTGTGATAAAAAAAAGAAAAGAAAAGAAGTTCATGTGCTCATAATAAACTGACATCTGCCATCTCTCAAGCTGCCATTTGGCTTTCGGATGCACTGAGTAATCTGCGGAGCAACAGAAGCCACATTGGTTATAAACAAGCAATTTGAAAGAGCAACCTTATTCAATTAAAACCTGAACATCTCTTGGAGCTGAACATTAGGAGAGATCTGCCTCTTGCTTTGCGTGCATTTAATTTCCATTTTTTTCTTTGTTCTTGATCATTAGCCATCAGGCTAAGGTGGGCCCTTCTGACGATTTAACTTTTATGTTTTGTGAATCATATAAAGTACATGGGAAAGGTAATGTTGTTTGGGCTTCGCATTGTCCAGACATTTCAATTGTAATTATATCAAAGTACAAAAATGCTAAATTCCCTAAATTACAAGACGCTCCTTTTGCTTATTGGATTAAAAAGCTTGTGAATAGAGGACACTATGCATGAGAGAAAAAACAGATAATAAAGTTGTTTTCTTGTTGTTTCTTGGACATCCTAAAAAAATACTTTGACACAACAATGGCATTTATTGTGCAAGAAGGAATCCATGACCTAAAAACTCAGTTCAATATGAATGATTAAAAGCAAAACATCTGCTCTGTGAGTTACACTCCGCCTTTTCATGTTACACTAGCATTCCTCAAGCCAGCGGCACATATATTTTAAGTGTCAGACAAAAATTAAGCCACATGAATCTTCAGCACGTCCCCGCAGAGTGAAGGACATGCACTACTTGGGGATAGCATGCTGGCCAGGCACCAACTTTCCATGATGGTCCAAAAAAAAGCAAAGGCGAAAAAGCGCAAAAATAAAAAAACAAACACAGGTTACACATTAACCCGGTTTTCACATACCACTGCTGTGGAGACAGCGCTGTGCCCTATTTGTCCTTTCACCTGCATTTTTTTCTGGGAGCAGATGTTTCAATTTTTGAAAGTCATAGAGCAATAACTCATAAGGTATTGGAGAGACAGAAATGGGTTGAGAACCAAACAACACTCATATTCCAAACATTCTTAACTGAGAGGATAATTCACTGCCTTGCCAGTTTACTCCCCTGCTCACCTTCTGCATACTGCTGGCAGACAAAGAGAGAAACTAGAAACACACAAACACACACACACACACACACACACACACACACACACACACACACACACACACACACACACACACACACCCATCTTTGCCTGTGTCTTTATTCAAATATCTTTTATTTATTTTTTGAAGAACTGATAGTCAAAGAAATCTTTTCACTCCACCGATGTTGCAAA
>CAAKHD010013143.1:309240-328044 GCA_901007705.1 Fistularia tabacaria | reverse complement strand
ACGCTCTTCCGATCTCCTACTTACCCTGATGTTAGAATAAAATGCACATCTATTTTGAACAGAGGGTAAAATTATGAAACAAATACATTTGTCATGTGGAAGAAGGAAGAAACATAAAATAAAGAACAGACAATCAAGAAAAGGAAAGGAGTTAATACTTAATAACTCCTGCTCCCCTCTCAGCATTGATCTCATTTAACCTAAACAGTCAAAGTTTTCGCCGCAGAGTTCAACACATTGAATTGATCACAATAATAAGATACACAAGACGGGACACAGAGAGGCACTAAAGGAAAGCAACTTTGACATCCTGTCGTCTGTCCAAAAGCAGTAACCCCACCCCCATATCATAGCAAATGTAAGAATTTTGACCTTTGTTTAAAATCAATCAGCGTAACACATTTTTCACTTCTTCATGACATTTGTTCCATATTGTGACACTTAATCTTGAAACTGTGATAATTTTTTTGTTGCACATAATTTGGGACCCCGGATTTTTTTTTATCTCTGTGGGGTTTGTCAGCCCACCCCTGGATGGTGTTGTGTGAGATTTGTATCGCTCACACGTTTTCATCCGTGGATGTTTGTTTAGCAAAGCCTCATCACAGCTCACTTGTGACAGTGAAAGGAGATACTTCCAGAACTTGAGTAAATCTATGAATAATTTAAAACAACCTGAAAACTCAGAGACACAAATTTGACATTACTTAATTTAAAAGAGAGCTTGAATACTGGAATGTAAACATGTTGTATGATTATAGACTTGCTTTAACGAAAGGCAAAGATAAATACATTTGTGCAGATTAGCAATTATGATTGATAAATGTCACTGTCAATATAATATTGAGTGGGAAAAAACTCATTTCAGAAGTAAAACATTTCCCATCTCTCATGTGACGATGCACTGATGGACCGCCTCTTCTGTTAACAGAGGGATTCCTGAAAATGTGACTGTTGATACTGGCTGAGCAAGTGTGAAAGTGACCTAATATCTAGGTACATTTCATCCCACACTGGTTTCTCTCTATTCCAGAATCTCTTATTCAATTATCTAATCATTATCAGTGTTTGACTGGTGTCATACATCACGTGCCGTTACCTGGGAGCTTGGTGCAGTTTCTTCTTGTGAAGATGAGTTGTTTGTGGTTTTTTAAACTAATGCATTCAGAAATACTGCAGAAATGTGTGCACCACATTGTGTCTGTGCGCAGCCAGATGAAAATGCAGCTGTGACGGTGAGATAGACAGGAAGTGGTGGGAGCGCAGAGGAGTGTTAAGTGGTGAGTTGAGGACATATATACTTTCTCTCTCTCCCTCTCAAACACAGACACACACACACACACACACACACACACACACACACACACACACACACAGACAGACAGACAGACAGAGAAAGAGGGAGACAGAGAGAAAACATGTCAACGTTTCACTGAAAATCTGATTTCGTGACAACATACAAATATGTGTTGCAAACACCTTGAGATGAGATGACTTGAATGAAACTATTTCAATGAAATACTATGGCCTAATACTATAGTATGTACACTTTTGTGTTCCTTCACTTTTGTGTTCAAGAGATCATGAGAACATTCAGCAACGTCTGCATTCAAATTTAACGTGCTGGTGTATCGTGTTGTCACAAAAAGCCTATGTAAGCATGAAATCATGTGGCGGTGAAGTGTTTAAGTAACAAAAACCACCAAAGGAGCGTCGCACTTGCTTATTACATATTAGACGATTGACTTTCTCGACCCCGAGCGGCACCTCGGGCAAGTTTTCAGCGACAACATGTTCTCATATTCCCCACGGTATTTATAACTCAGTCAGCTGACCAACCGCTTGGACGCGTTCACTAGGCGGGGGAGTTAACTCGCCCCAAAATGACAAATAATATCGTGCAATGTCGAGCGTTATTTTAATCAAACACAATAAACAGTTTCAAAAATAGTGTTTGTTGGTGACACTCGGGTTTTATCGCACCGTCACCGCGATAAAGTTGAGGAGCGAGGCAGACCGCGCGGAGCGACCACCCCGCCGCGGGGGACATGGTACAGTCCTCTGTTGAAATTCCGAGAATTGAGCTGCTGTGTTTCTTAGAACTGGATTCACAGAACTGGTGTTGCTCAGATTTTCGAGGAAACTTTTACAAGGTGAGGTTTTTTTTTTTCCCTTCCCATTTCTCAGCACTAGGTCGGGAGTCTGGAGACGGAGCGGACGCTCGGAGGGCCCCCGCTCCGAGCCCGGATACTTTTAAAAAATATATTTCGAGTGTATTTTGTGACTTTGTTTAGTTTGGAAGTGAACTACAGGTTCTCGCTATGAGTTGTACTTTTGACAACTGCATTGGGTTTGATTGACTATGGCGGAAGTGGGGATGTCGGCTTTGTGCGTGGACTTTTTTTTTTTTATGATAATCGGCCGTCGAAGCACCAGGCAGGGTTGAGTCGCTGCGAGCTGAGTGGAAACAACCACTTGTTCTGCTACGTGGACCTTGAGCTCCTGCGGGTGTTGCTTTTTTCCCCCCCTTTGCATTAGCCCCTATTAGCTCCCCTTGTTTATTTAGCCCTTGACACACTAATAAGCAGGTTAGCTACCTGCCGGTGCCTAAGTGGGGCAATACTTCTCGTACGTCCGCTTCGGCGCTTTATTATTATTGTTTTTAAATATTGTCTTCTTTTTATTTGGTCGTTGTCGCCAAACTATTTTTAACACTTCGCTAACCAGCCCCCCTCCCCTCTACACTCCAACCGACGTCGAAAGCGCCTCTCGGGTCAGAGCTCAGAACGGCTCCCCCCCGGACGCCGTGTGAACTTGAACGGACTTGTGTCGGCCTGCTCGTCGGCCTGTCCCAAGTTACGCAGCAAAAATGAACCGCCGCTTCAAACGACGGAGAAGACGGGGAAAGATAGAAGGAAAGAAAGAGAAAGCCGCGCCGCCATCGCTTCGTTGACTGCGTTCGGTTGCGTGAACACCACTGGAGCGTAGTTTAACTGACGGGAAGTCAGTGTTAATGGGTTAAACGAGATGAGTCCTACTTATATCGGGGCAACAGGAAACCTATGTGTGTGTGTACTGGCAAGCTAATCTGAGCTGCAGGGACGGAATGTGCTCAACGTCAAACACGCTGCGAGCGGCTGTTTGCTCTGCTGGAAACTTCAAAACTGCTGGGAATCATGGAGAGGAAAGAAGATTATTATTCAATCAACCACTCAAGCCAACCATCGGATTTCATATCCGTCACGCAGTTGCAGTATATGCGTACCCGTGTGGGCGCGACTTTGCACGCCCCGAAAGATGACGCTTCTATAAGTTGCAACAAAAAAAAAAAAAGTTGACCTCATCACAATTTAAAATATTTCAATAACCTCATGTCATAACGTCGTAATGGAGCCCCCCGCGTCAAGAAAACGTTAAGGCATGGCTGAGAAAGATTAGTGACGCTCCTCCAGACTTTACTCCTTGCAATGGCGCCGCCCTTTGTGAAATCACAGTCAAGACATGTGTTTAAGGGCTTAAGGCTTGTTTTGATTATGAGTGCTGAAGGAAACTGAGAAAAGATGAATAACACACCATGTTCTGTCTTACAGGGTAACACACATATTACATTGTTATACATACATTTAGTTTCTTCATCGATTTTATTGAAATACATTTATAGATTGTTGGCTTCAATGTGGCATTTGTGCGTTTTATCAGTGGAAAGAATGGAATCTCTAAAAGTTTTTTTTTTTTTTTTTTACATTGCCAGCATGGCCACGGCTGCGAATGGCTGCATTCAATTCACGCGCCACGCAGGTGACGTCCTGCTCAATTTCAACCGCCTCCGGAGCAGGAACATCTTGACCGATGTCACCATCAAAGTGGAGGGACAGCATTTTCATGCTCACAAGGCCATCCTGGTGGCCTGCAGGTACAAACCATCACATGCCAACACTAAAGTCTCTGACCTTGTTCACCTTGTTCATATTTTGTGAGGCCAATAACTATGCCCCTGACTATGACTCACCCTGATATGTGCCTGTGAAGAGGCAGTAAAACCCCTCGAACCAGATGTTTAACACCATATTCTGCTCTTGTGCTTCTTTACAGTGGCTTCTTTTATTCAGTGTTCATGAACCCAGAGAACACAAACCTTAATGCTATCAGCTTGGACCCTAAAATAGACCCCAAGAGTTTCTCCAACCTGCTGGACTTCATGTACACATCTTGCCTGAACCTGAAAGACAATCTGGTGGTGGACACCATGAACACAGCCCTCTACCTCCAGATGGATCATGTTGCTGACACCTGCCACAGGTTCATCCAGTCCAGGTGAGGGCAACAAAAAATGTGACGAGTTTAGCTGTACGCAGAACTTATCAGAGAAGGTGTTAACTCCTATTGACTCTGTCTCTCCAGACATCATTCTCTGAATATGCAAACTGAAGAAGCCCAGATCAACTTGCTGCACTTGGCAGAGGAAAGCCATGCCCTGAGACCTCTTGATGAAAAAGAGACAGACATTAGAAACAACACAGCAACCTCACCCACTCTTCAGGCATGCAGGGGCTTCAATGTATTTAGAGGTATCAGCACTTCTGGTGTCTATCATGTGTACAGTGATCCCCAAGGCGTGTCTGGAGACCAGGAAGGGTCCCGTCAGATCAGATCTTTTTCCCAGAAACGATGCCCTCAGGTACCTGGCACCATCGTGCATCACGACAAGTCCACCACCATCATCTCCCACCCCGTGTCATCTCACCCGAGTTTCCCCAGCCCTAATGTCCGATCAGCAGAAGCCAACAGGAGCTTTCAAGGCCCTGCCGCCCCCATTGAAGAAGATACTATTCAGCACCCACAAACCAGCTGCCTGAGATTGTCTCCAGGTTTTAATAAAGGTGTAATATGTAGCCCTCAAAGTCCCCTTAGGTCTGACTGCCAGCCTAACTCGCCCACAGAGTCTAGCAGCAGCAGAAACGCAGCCCTGAGCCTCAAACAGTCCCCAGACTGCCCCAAAGACACCAAGGTCCGCAACTGGAAGAAGTACAAGTTTATTTTCATGAACCAAACCCCTCAGAACGATGACAAGGATGCTCAGAGAGGCCGCACTGAAGCTGGATCCCCCTCACTGAGCCCCTGCAGGAGTGATGGAACAAATGGACACAGTGACCTCCAGGGGGAAGAAGCAGCCAGCGAGCAAAGAGAAGAAACCCCACTGAGTGTTGACAGCTGCAACAGCCTGAGGTACAAATTCATCTTAGTTTCAGAACTTTAGCGAAGGGCCCAATGCAGATTTGCTCCAGACTGAACTTTACAATCAATGAACTTGATGTTTTGTTTTGTTTTTCTTCTCCAGCCAGCACAGATGCTCCTCCTGTTGCTGTGAAAGTCCTCAGCACCTGGAGGCCTGTCATTTCTCTCCTGAATCCTTCAACAGAGACGATACCAACAAGCTGCACTCAGAGTTTTCCTCTAGCTACGGTAAGTGTACTTTGTTCGGTGATCACGTCTGATTACTGGCTTATTTTAATCACAGCCACTGAGATGAGCTGACTACTTATTCATTTTCTCATGTTTGTCTCTGCAGAGAACACCTTCTTTTGTAATGGTTGTGACTCCAAATTTACAGAGGAAGATTCTCTGAAAGATCACATTGTGCAGGTCCATAGAGACAAGCCATACAAGTGCGACTGCTGCCAGGCCGCCTTCCGCTACAAAGGCAACCTGGCCAGCCACAAGACCGTACACACAGGTAGATTTTCAACACCTGTTGGCCTCTCGATGCAATAATGTTGACTCAGTGACTCATTGTACTCCTTGTTGATTCAAATTTGTAGGTGCAAAGCCATACCACTGCAACATCTGTGGTGCTCAGTTCAACCGACCTGCCAACCTTAAGACACACACGCGTATTCACTCTGGAGAGAAGCCATACAAGTGTGAGACCTGTGGCTCCAGATTTGTCCAGGTGAGACAGGAAGGCAAATATGTCCTCAGGAAAGCTTTTCAGAACTCAAACATGGAGCCTGACTGATGCAACAGCTAGTCATTTGTACCTGCTAATGTTAGCCTTTCACAGATTTATTGGTATGGGTCTGCACATTGGCTAAAATCAAATATATATATATACATATATATATATATATATATATATATATATATATATATATATATATATAAATTTTTATTTTTTATTTTATTATTTTTTTAAGATAGCTGGACACCGGATAAGATTTCTTTAATTGTCGGTCATCATCTGTCATAAGTCTAAAGTCAGCCTTTTGATGTCAGTCTACAGTAATATTAGGTTGTTTGCAAGTTGTATTGCACACTAATAAGAATCTAATGGCTTCCAAATGTCAAAATATATCAATGTCACTAATACAAAATACTCATTTTAACATTGATAGATTTTTGTTATTCGCATCCAGTATTGGATCTCAACATCCTCCTCAGATTGATTTTCAACTATAATTTCATGTCGGCCTCACATCTGTCTCACCTTAAATTGATATTTTGCTGATGTTGACATCCAGCGCAGCTGCTTGTTAAAGACTATTTAACTGTCAGATTTAATTTGCCCTTCTGATAATCATGAACTGCGATCATCCAATTTACATTGGTACCAGCTCCAACAATCTGAATCACATAGGCCTTAAACTTCTTCCTCTCTGTGTTGGATTTGAACTTGATTATATTTGTTTGTTTTTTTTCTCCAGGTGGCTCATCTTCGCGCCCATGTGCTAATTCACACAGGAGAAAAGCCATACCCCTGTGAGATCTGTGGAACACACTTTCGCCACCTTCAGACACTCAAGAGCCACATGCGTATTCATACCGGAGAGAAACCTTATCATGTAAGCTTCACATTCTATCACTATTCCATATCCACACCTGAGTTATCCTTTCTATTCCGTGTTCTTTGTGCCTCAACAGTGTTTAATCTAGAGTTTCAATTCAGCGAAGCTATGAGTACTATGCAACTGTCAGGTTGCTGGCAGACTCAAAGTGTCCATTGCAAGTCATGATACTTAACAAAGTATTTTCCTTTTTTTTTCCAGTGTGAAAAATGTGACCTCCACTTCAGACACAAGAGTCAGCTGAGGCTTCATTTGCGACAGAAGCACGGGGCGGTCACAAACACCAAGGCTCAGTATCGAAGGACACCAAGCAACGTCATCACAGGCCTGGTCCCCTCCTGCTGAGCCCGCTGCAGTCCTATTGGCGTGTCATATTTTGCCCTTTAGCTTCTAGCACGAAAATGTCTAAAGATTTTTATTTTTTCTAAATACAAACAGAAATATTTTGCATATTTTCCCATTACGCATTTGTAAATGATGCACATTTCTCTATGTAAATTCTTTGGTATTTCAAAGATTGTAGTTTTTCTCTGTCATTGTGAATGTCGAAAAACCGAATGTATATTTGAATGTGAAATTTGAACGTGTTTTTTTTTTTTTTTTGCTGTTTAGCAATTACTCACACAGTATCAGCATTGAAGGACAGTTCTCTTTCGAAATGAGAATTGCTGTTACATTTTTACTAAAGATTTTGGTATGATTTAGACCACTGATGTGGTAATGCCTAGTTCCATTTTAAGCCGTCAGGCCCTTTTTGTAAATAAGATGTTATGATCGCCATCTGCTGGCAGAGCATGGTTATAATCGCATTGTTTGTTTGTTTTCCTCGCCTGTAGTGAGTTTCAGTGAATGTCGGTAATATAAGGGCTTGTTACTTTTCATTGGTACCTGTTGTAAGATGTACAGTTTGTCTTTCATTTAAAAGAAATGTATATATTTTACTGAACTTTAAAATATTTCCTAGGCTCTTGTTGGTATTTGCACATAGTAATAATGCTGACCATCATTTATCTTTACATGTTTCATTTTATTATTTCTTAAAATATTATGGACATGTTGGTCTGTACGGCCTGCAAAGCCTGGGCCCAATTCTTAATATATTGTTATTTATGTTCAGATATTTGCTCTATTCCTACACGTTTTGGTGCTGCAGTGATCCAATACTCCCATGTGGATCATTAAACTTAAAATCAAATTATTTTCAACCGTATGTATCATAGTGCCTTAAATGCCCTCTTTCATATTAGCTTTTCTCCCAGAATGCATTACTAATGCGCTTCTTTCATAGTATAATAGCTCCAGGTACGAAATGCTTCTGTGATGCATCTTCTATTTGGTATATTGCCCTTTTGTCATGTGTTCACATGTCAGAGACTGTTGTGTTGGAAGCTGATCACTGCCAGGCCTCAAGCTAAAAATGCTCAGGAACATAATTAATATTTAAGCGAATGTCTTTGTACAAATAAATAAATAAAGTAAAGATAAACACACATACTGCAACAGTGGCGCTCATTATTTTTTAATTCCTCTTATAACATGTCAGATGGGATTCATTTCAAACAAACTCATTTACAGTTTACTGTGTAGAGGAAACTCATTTAACAACCAATTTCAGCTATATGAACAGCTAATATTACCTTTATGAATGCATGTTGGCGTTTTTGAATTATCACTAAAAGTATACGCTGCAGTCAAAATAAACAGATGTGAAAGCTGCTTATGGCCAACCGTGGTGTCAAGCCCCCTCTGCTGGCCGCGCAATTTAAAACCTCAAAGTGCATTGAGATGGCAAAATAATGATAGCTTTTGTACATAACATATGCACTGTACGAATACATTATTCCTTATGTTTTATAACCAGATGTCAAACTGGGCCAGTTTCTTCATTGCAAATCCTGAAACTGAGAGTATGCTTATTGTTTTTTTCAAAACAAGGCATAAAAATTAAATGTCTGAGAAATTTGTTTTTTTTTAAACTAGTCACTTTGAAATCTTCAAGAACCCACATGATCTTTATCAATAAATTAAGTAGGAAAGTAAACTAGATAATAGCAGAAAATTTCGGATTATAGCAACCCCCTTTTTTTAAAAAAAAATGTGTATATATATATATATATATATATATACATACAAACATTTACAAAACCCAATGTTATGGAAAATATTTGAAAAGTATGAACGGGATGTTTATGAAAAATTCTTTATTTATAATTTTTGTGAAATGTGGTCATCTCGCTTAGAAGAGGCTTCCGAATGCAGTCTCCAATGACAATGGACATGTGTGATTCACTTGTAAGTCTGACGTAATTTTTGACATCTAAGTATATACCAGACTATCCATCTGTACAGAAAGAAATTAGCTTATTATTATTATTGTCATATATTTTACCAATTGCAGAGGGCTATTTGCAGGCAGGGTGTTCTCCTAAAGATGACCGAAGAAAGAAAGCAACAAAAAAGAAAGAGGTAAATAATTTTACTTCAATTTTAGCTCTGGCCTCGTGGCAGATACAGTACAGGTTTAACATAACAGACATTATCACTCCGTGACTAGTCCTTGGTGTTGTGGCTGTAATGAAGCACATGGTGCATGGAGTCGGATATTCATACGAGGATCATAGAGACCGTCACACGATCCTTCGATTATCAAAATCAAAAATTGACTCGTGCAGTGTCAGACTTAATCAAAACTGTCCATGAAATACGAGGCAGCTGATAATTTCACAAGGTCGCAGGCTGTTGCGTTAAAGCCTGAAATTCTCCATTTCGCAATCGGGTCAAACAAGTATTTGGTCTTTAACACCACAGCTGCCCCTAACAATATATCAATAATGTGTAGACATGAGTAAGAGAATTTGTTTCATGAGACTTGCAGCAGTAACAGTGTCTTTGACGAACCAAAAAACTGTCTTTTCAAGCTTACATTGCATTTCGTCCCTATGCGAATACTTCAAGCCATGATGTAAGACAGTGGAGGGTGTGCCGTGAGCTCACTAATCACAACTAGTTGCTAGGCATTTCTGCTTTCCATTCTCACACACATACATACACACACACACACACACACACACACACACACACACACACACACACATGCGCACACACGCGGGCACACACATGCGCACGCACGCACACGCAACCAAACAGTGCCGCATTTACAAAAAGAAATGGGAAACAACAAATGTAACCAAAATTAAAAAGTCACCTTGACATATAAACATATTGTACTTGCAGATGATAAAACGAAAACTAAAAAGATAAAATGAATGTTGCTGACTGGTCAGGAAATAAAAAAAAAAAATAAAAAAAAAAATCAAGAAAAAAAAAAATCAAAAAAAAAAATCAACCCTCTTTGTCTAGGATGGCTTTGACATCAGCAAACACCTGAAAGAGAAGAAAGGATTACTGTACCTGGGGCTGGACAGTAAAACACCCAACACTTCTGAGCAGCACACATGCAAGACTAAGATCACAAATTGATTCGGAAGAATAAATTAGTATTAGTATCAGTATTAGTATTAGTATTGAGTCTTTTTATTTTTTAATGGCTATTCAAACAGTTTTAATTTTAAATACCATGAGCTAAAATTCTGATTTCATAAATCACATCATGGAGAAAAACATTGCTGGAGTAGAGAGGAGATGAAGTGAGATGGCGCCAGAGAGGCCAGGCACTAAAATGAGGAGCACCATCCGCATCTGCAGGGCGGATTCAAGTTCTATCACTAAAGCATCATAAAGTGGGCCAGCGATGTGGTTTCAGCTTCTCCTATGTTACATCACTGCTGGAATTTACATAAAAAGAACAAACACCCTGGGTATGTCTGATCATCCTGCTGTGGCCAGGTCACAGAAGAGGGTGGGGGGGAAGAGGAAAATTGGGCCGTGGTACTTGACAATCAAGATACGCATCGCACAACAACAGTCTTTTTTCTGAATTCGGTGTCATTACTCGGATCGCGGTAAAATCCAGCGTGAACAAATATGCACGCCATAACGACGATTGATGCAACCAGAGGCCGATCTCTGCCTTTTCGTCTTCACACTGACACCAATTGAGGCCAGTCACTTTGTAACAGGTCAATATACAGGTCAATATACGCCATTAATGAGATGAGTGAAACCAAGGATTGATTGATTTTGTGGCAAACAATTTGTTTAAAGTCCACACAGTGTGAAGGACTATGCAAAAGCGCTTAAAGCTATTATTGTATAATTTCAGCTGTAACTGTCAGCACTATTGTTATTAGTAATAATAGATCATTTGTGCCTGTCTCTCCCAACCCTCATACCCTCCCACCCCACACCGCCTCTATCACTCTTGCTTTCTAGCTCTCCGTCCTTCTCTCTGGCTCTTTCGTTTTACCCTGACCAGTCAAGACAGAAAACCACCCACATCGCGACCGTATCGTTCCAGGGTTTCTGCCCGGCAAAAGGGAGTGTTTCCTCGCCATTGTCGCCAAGTGCTGGCTCATGGGGGGAATGCTGGGTGTCTGTTAATCATTTTAAAGAGTGCGGTCCAGACCTGCTTCAGGGAAAGTGTCATGCGACACTGTGATTTGGTGCCATATGAATATAATTTGACTTGACTTAATAGAGGTTTACGACTGGAGTTGGGAAAGAGTGCCGCTTGAGAGCTTCAACAGACAAAATAGTCGCATTTGCTCCTTCTCACAAATCTCCCTGTTAGGTCTAAGTCCAGCACAACAACCATAAACTCTTCATGAGAAAATGTGTCATAAGTTATGGTAGTTCAATTACATTTATCCCTTGCAGGGAAATTATGGTAGTTAAGGACATTATGGTTATAAACTCATTTTCCAAACTGTAAATCCAAATAAATTTCCTGCAACTATTCTCTCACTTTTCCCTGTAAATCCGACTGAATTATCTATTTAAAAAAAAGGACATTAATCAAACAATATCACTGTGATGTTACAACTGTTTCAAAAAGTAACTCTAATGACTGAGTTGGCTATTTCAGATAATTTTTCAAAATATTTTATATATTTTCTTGATATCTTATATTTTATTCATCTTAATGTGCCCCTAGTTTTTAATGTAGAAATGATAGACAGTGCGACTTGGATCGCTGTGATTGGCAGGAACGCCCCCCCTCCATCTGAACCCGAGTGGCGTTTTGTAATTGGACTTCTGTGCTCGTTACGGATTGTCCATAACAAACACCATGTCCAGGCATAAAGTGTCCATATGTGCACTTGGCACCAATGCACCTTAGGGCACAGTTCTTTGACCAAACTTGTGGCCGTGTCATCGGACTTGCGGCCGCATGTCCTGGACACACGGGTGAAGAGAGGGGCGGAGCAGTCAAGTGATCACCACCTGGTGGTGAGCTGGCTCCAGTAGTGGGGGAGTATGCCAGTCAGACCTGGCAGGCCCAAATGTAGCGTGAGGGTCTGCTGGGAACGTCTGGCAGAGTCCCCTGTCAGAAGGCGTTTCAACTCCCACCTCCAGCAGAGCTACAACCACGGCCCGAGGGAGGCGGGGGACATTGAGTCTGAATGGGCCATGTTCTGCACTTCCATCTTTGAGGCGGCAGACTGGAGCTGCGCCTGTCGGGGCGGCAACCCTCGAACCCGCTGGTGGACCCCGGCGGTGAGGGATGCTGTCAAGCTGAAGAAGGAGTCCTATCGGGCCTTTCTGGCCTGTGCGGTCCGAGCGGCATGTGGCTTCGGTGGTTGCCGAGGCAAAAACTCGGGCGTGGGAGGAGTTTGGGGAGACCATGGAGAATGACTTCCGGTGGGCTTCGAGGAGATTCTGGTCCACCATCTGACGGCTCAGGAGGGGAAAGCATTGCTTCGAAAATACTGTATACAGTGGGATTGGGGCGCTGCTTACATCAACACGAGACGTTGTAGATCGGTGGGAGGAATACTTCTCGGACCTCCTCAATCCCGTCAAAACGCCTTCCAATGAGGAAGCAGAGCTGGGGGACTCTGGAGGGGGGCCGCCTATTTCCAGGGCTGAAGTTGCTGAGGTAGTCAAAAAGCTCTTCAGTAACAGGGCCCCAGGGGTGAATGATGTCCACCTTGGGCTCCTCGAGGCTCTAGATGCTGCAAGGCTGTCCTGGCTGACACGCCTCAGAAGCATTGCGCGGATGTCGGGGACAGTGCCGCTGGACTGGCAGACTGCGGTGGGGATCCCCCTTTTTTAAAAGGGGGATTGGAGGGTGTGTTTCAACTGTAAGGGGATCTCATTCCTCACCCTCCCTGGTAAGGTCTATTCAGCGGTGCTGGACAGGAGGGTCCGCCAAGTCGTCAAACCACAGATTCAGGAGGAGCAGTGCGGTTTTCGTCATGGTCGTGGATCAGCTGACCAGTTCTATACCCTCAGAAGGGTTCTCGAGGGGGCATGGGAGTTTGCCCAACCAGTCTACATGTTTTTCTTGCGGATCTGGAGAAGGCATTCGAATGTGTCCCGCAGGCAATCCTGCGGGGGATGCCCTGGGAATATGGGGTACCGAACCCCGTTATATTGGCTGTTCGGTCCCTGCATGACCGGTGTCGGAGCTTGGTCCGCATTGCCAGTTGTAAGTGGCACCCGTTTCCGGTGAGAGTTGGATTCCACCAGGCTGCCCTTTGTCACTGATTCTGTTGATAACTTTTATAGACAGAATTTCTAGGCGCAGCCAGGGCGTCGAAAGGATCTGGTTTGGTGGCCACAGGAGTCTCTGCTTTTTGCAGATGATGCGGTTCTGTTGGCTTCATCAGGCCATGATCTCCAGCTGTCACTGGAGCGGTTCGCAGCCGAATGTAAAGCGGCCGGGATGAGGATCAGCAACTCCAAATCTGAGACCATGGTGCTCAACCGGAAACGGGTGGAGTGCCCACTCTGGGTCGGGGAAGACGTCCTACCCCAAGTGGAGGAGTTTAAGTATCTCGGGGTCTTGTCACGAGTGGGGGAAAGATGGAGCGGGAGATCGACAGCCAGATCGGTGCAGAGTCTGATATGATTCAGACTCTGTACCGGTCTGTCGTGGTCAATTTACCACTCGATCTACATTCCATCCCTCACCTATGGTCACGACCTGTGGATTGTGACCAAAAGAACCAGATCGCGGATACATGCAGCCGAAATGAGTTTTCTCCTCAGGGTGCTCGGACTCTCCCTTTCGAGATAAGGTGAGGAGTTCGGCAATTCCGGGCATATCCATCTGAGAGGAGGCCACAGGGAAGACCCGAGACACAGGGACATGCTCGAGAAACTATATCTCCAAGCTGGGGATCCCAAGGCGCTCCCAGGCCTTGGGGTCCCCCATTGGTGCCATACACGTCCCCAGAAGAGCTGGACCATGTGGCCGGGGAGGGGGACGTCTGGGCCTCTCTGCTCCGGCTGCTGCCCCTGCGACCTGACTCCGGATAAGCGGCAGAAGATGGATGGATGGATGATGGATGATATGATTTTATGCCACTTGCCCCAAAATTATGAATATGAGAAATAGCTAATTTTATTATTAAGGACACCCAAGTAAGATACTAATTATACAATTATAAAAATGAGAGACTGGTGGGATACAGCTCATATCACCGTCTGACTACTTTTTCTGGGCATTGGATGAGGGAAAAAGGAATGAATGAAATGTCTTCTTCCAGCCCGTGCTGTTTACTCACCTCCTCCACAGAACGAGATGCATCTACACTGCGCACCTTCTTGTCTTTCTTATACAGCTCAATGATTGGTTGCGTGGACTGCAGATATGTTTGGATTCTGCATCACAGAAAAATGCCTGGTTATTGGGGTCAGATGACACAGGGGATTCAAAGTACCCACAAATTAGGTCAAAAACACAGGTATCTAAGAGTCAGCTAAATGGGTCACAGTAATCTATACTGATCAGGATGGCTTGCTGTTCTTCGGTATGACTGGATAATTAGTGCATTGCTACATCCTTAGAGGTGACAAGCAACAACAATGTTACTTGTACAACACAGTATATGTTAAAAGCTGGGATGGTGCAGGACCGTACCTTTTCTCCAAGCTTTCTCTGTTGTCATCTGTGCGACCACTGCTCTTCCCTCTTTCTAAACATCTGTCAATGCAAACCTTGGACCGGAGAGAGACAGACCCTCAGAGTCAGATGGCTGCACGTGAACAAACAAAAGCTCAAGTGATTTCTATGATATACCTCATTGCCACATTCAAAGAAAAGTACGAATTTGACATCTGCTTTGTCATCCATGACACTGTTCCAGCCTTGAAGGTTGTCCTCATTCCGGGGAAAACCGTCAATGAGGAAACGGAACTTCTCCTCATCCCCTTGCATGGTCTCTTCCATTGCCTTGGAGAACAAGAACAAATATTGTGTTGCTTATTTTGGAATGATTTTACAGCAAATGATCAAGCCCTCATCATTCTGACAAAATCATTGAAAACCAGGCTCTGGACTGTGTAGGATGAAACAATTACAACAAATAACGAGAAAAGAAATCATATCTTATGTTAACATACTTATGAATCTTCAGTCACAAATCTCAAAAGTGACCTTGAAAAAATACTGAATTTGAATATCGGTTTAAAATTTCAAAATGATAATGATGACAATGTTTTAAAGAGGTATAGATGTTAAAGATGAGGATTTATATGTTGAATTAAACCATGTTGCTTATCAATCATATTTAACCATGAATGGACCTGCTCTTTTGTTACTCTCCTCATTACCTACCCCTAATTTGATGTCACTGTAAACCAACACAGCAGGTCTGGTGACAAGTGTCTGTGCTTTATGAAACAGTTACCCTCTATTCTCAGTTCTTTTCTCTATTAAGGGTGTAACAACGAAGGCTCCGCAAAAACTTCTGGAAGGAATTCAACATCAGTGAAACAAGAAAAGACCGTGCGTGTGTGTGCGTGCATGCACGTGTGTGAAAACTTTGTGGCTGTGGTTGGGACAGCTAAGCTTAAAAGATGTGTTTGAAAACAACGAGCACTGCAGGGTCCCAACTGCTATGAAACCTAGCAATATTAACAGCGTCCGGATGGTCTGACATGTGATCTACCAAATCTAACCACATATTGTGATCATTGAAATCTGAAAATGGGGTTTCATCCTGAAATACAGTTTGAACAAAATAAAAAGTAAACACAACATGTCAGTTTGACTTGCACACTGATGGAGTCACTTGTGTATCTACAGGGTTTGACAGGACAGGCCTTTTGCCATGCAAACAAAGTTAACCTTGATACCTGGTTTGTGTCAGTTACCTACCTTCTGAAGTAGGTTGATGGTGATCTCCACAGGGACAATTTTGCCCTCCTTGATGTAGTTGGCAATGAGCTGCCCAAACTGTGACTCCTCTCTGGCTCGTTCCGCCCTCAGCAAGTCCCCAGCTGACAGATGGGTGTAGGGGTAGTTCTAGGTCAAAATATTGCAAATTCACACAAGGTGAGCCTTATATTAGGGTTGCAGCTAAATTATTAGTATTTGTAATATGAGTATCCTACCAATTATTCAAGTGATTACTTGAGTATCAGATTAAAAGTACTTTTGCGTTACTAAGTGGTAATAGTAATTATACAAAGGTGATTTGTTGCATCACATAATTTACGTCAAGCCAAAATGTTCAAATCCATAAACATTAATATCAACTAAAATTATAGGATGTTGTGTATGCCCTATCATTATATTTCCATGACTAGAAAACATTTTTTCAAGTTTTTCACATTTTGTAGGGTGTACGTGAAAGCTACTCGTCATTGACCTTTTAATAAAACTCAACAAATCGGCTATAACCCTCTGATTCACAGAGCAAGAAATACATCCTTGTGGCCTGAATGAAAAGGCACTCTATGCATGGCTGTCACTCAGGCCAAACCACCACACTTGAGGCATGGCAACCACTACGCAGCAACATCCAATACCAGCAGTTAACATACACACACTCACACATACACACACACTCTAAAGAGTTTTAACTAGAGCTTGCAGGCCCTCGGCTTCATGAGCTTTTCCTATGGTCGACTTCTGAGGTTCCGGGCGGCATTTTAAACAAGTTTAATACCAAACCATCTGCCTTGATCTAGTATATCACAACATGGGAGTAACTGTAGACAGACACAGAAACTACATATTTGAAATTGTACAAATTTGAAATTGAAAGAGTGCTGTCTACAGAAGAATGTTCACCCTTTTTCCTGAGTTAGTTATCCGGGGAGTTCAAAGTGAGAGCTACTCCACCCTTAACTTCCACATCGTCATCATCTGGGTATTTGTTCAGAGCAGGTTGTAAACTGACCAAGTGGAAATCAAACAGGTTGAGATAATTGAACCATCCCACATACACAGATAAGTCAAGGCACGTCACGGAGGAAATGTCAACAGAGAATTACGTCAATAAGAAACATCAGCACTTCAGCCGAAACGGTTGACACGAACTGCTTAATCTCATGAGCTCAGAGAAAAGACATTTTGAGAAGCCGAAGCCATTCTGATGCCAATCAATAACATTCTTTTGAAGCTCCAGCAAAGATTTCATTCAGGAACCGGCGCGGCTAAGCGGCTAGCTAGCTAAGAAAGGATAATTTTAGAGGACAACCGGGAGTCGACGATATTCAAACAGTACCCGATTAAAATAGGTTCTAAGATAAACAGTCATATTCTGAAATTAAATTAATAGCAGTTTCTTAATCACAATCCATTTCTGCTTTAAATAAAGACTTTTTCCCCCGTGCTTTCCTCTCATTTTACGTAGCTTACCTCCACGATTTTGGAGCACTGGGTCCCTTTGCCGGCACCAGGCCCACCCAGCACGAACACGACCTGCGGCTTCCTCGTCCCCGACATCCTGTACAAGTTCGGCACCGACTGAGATACTCTCCCCAACAAACGACCGATCATATACCAGGATCGCCGGCTAGCGGACGGACGCTACAGGGGGAGGACGGTGGCCTAGGCGCCGCACACCGGTGAATGAATGCGTGTCAGTGTAAGGGTTGTGGGAAGCCCGAGAAACCGAGCGACACCACTTCCGCAATAGATGCGACGTCCAATGGGCTTTCGACTTCGACGTGACGTAGGCCTTGTTGTTTTTTTCAATGCAGAGGTCGGGTGACGCCCCTCCCCTGCCTCTCCAGCATCAGCACCTCGAAACCGAACGAGGCGATCCGCGTCCGCCGAAGAGGATGCTCCCCGGTCCGCGATGTTGACCGGCACCGGAAGACGGCGTGTCGCGGGGCGCTGGCCGCTGCAGACTCATCCCGCTTCGCCGCGTCCATTCATGATGCACCATTCATGCATCCCCAAGAATGGACGCGCAAGGAGAGGAGGGCGATAATACCCCGTCTCGGGCGCCGGTCTCTCCCCCCGCCAAGCAACAAATCCTCGTTCGATGGAGCTTTCTTTTCATGTAGGTCAAAGTGATGCGGGGCCTGGTTTTGTCTTCTGAGGGTGCCGCTTCAATTCTGGGCTAATACCGGAGAGCCAGGCGAACAAAAGGCATCCAGCTCCCCTCCTCTGACGCACCTGGCTGCCCTGTCGCCGCTTGACATGACAGCGCGGAGCCGGGAGCAGAGCAGCAGGATCGAGGGGCGCCGACGTGCAGCCGGACGTGAGGTCTCAGCGAGGGATAAAGGTGCCTCCGGACTTGCGGCGGCGAAACAGCAGCAAAAGCAGCCCGGGGGAGGCCGGATTTCTGGGGACGAGCGCCAAGGGCAGTGCGGCAGTCATCAGGCAGACCGGGGGGGAGGAGGCTGCGAAGATCTGTGATACTCCCACCCCCCCCTCCCTCCCCCGTCCCCGTCCCCGTCCCCGCTGTGCTCTCACCCCATCACAAAAATGTGCTGAGGGATGCTTTTTATGTCTAACGGATTGTGATTGTGTTGCCTCCCCTCGTTTTCAGCCTCCCACCCCACCACCCTCCCTAAAAAAAAAAAAAAAAAAAAAAAAAAAAAAATGGCCCGGTTTGTGTGTTTTAAAATTTATTTCTTTTTTTTTCTAGGGGTCTGC
>CAAKHD010013143.1:274419-297169 GCA_901007705.1 Fistularia tabacaria | reverse complement strand
TTTTTCTCCATTTTTTCTCGTTTTTCTTTTCTCACTCAAATTCACCAAGACATATACACTGAATCTCTAATACAAATAAAAAGACACACACACACACACACACACACACACACACACACACACACACACACACACACACACACACACACACACACACACACATACACACACACACCCACACCCACACCCACACACCCACACACACACACACACACACACACACGCACACACGCACACATATATATGTATTCTATATACATATTAACAATTTACTCATTGTCTGGGTCACTTAATGCTTGCTTTGCCTGGCAAAGGCAAATCATCACCTTCTAAAAATGATTGTCTTATTTTGACATTTATTTATTGATTGATTTAGCCTAAATCAACACATTATTTAACATGGCTCCTTCTCTTGGTTTTCCAAAAAGCCTTGACAAAATGACTTGGGCGATTATTCTAAGAAGGCGTCTGTGTGGATAATATGGCCCATTCTTTTAATATCACAAGAGCACATTTGAAACCAGATTGTATGTTTGGCTGCATACACTTTAATCATCACGTTACTGTTATCAGAATTGGAGATAATAAAGTAATAGAAAAGTCTGGTTTTGTATATGTAGGTTATAGCTCAGCTGGAAAGGCATAATATGCCCCATCAGGTTATATCACTTTTTTATCGTTCCCAGGAAGCGGATAAAACATAAGAGAAATCTAAGATGGTTACATGAAGTTTATTTTTTCATTATTATTTTTTGTTTCTTTTTAATGCTTGCTAAATCATTGCTTTGATAATATTCAAATATATTGCCATGCCTGGACAGTTTGCCAAAAACATTTTCTGAATATACTTATGTCAAATAAGTATATCTTGTTTTGTAGGATAGTAACCCGGAAAACCAGTCCAGACAAAAGGCATTGAGTATTACTGTGTTGGTACCCAATTCATCGGAATAGTCTAGGGCTACTGGAGTGTGTGTCTTGTACAAATATTGTACTTGATACTTCACCAGGATGAGGATCCGACTTCAGCGAAACAGATGTGTGTCTGTGCGTGTGTTTGCGTGTGTGTTTGGGTGTGCGTATGTATGTTTATGTGAGTGGGAAAGAGAGACAGAGAGAGAGAGAGAGCAGTCAGTCATCATGATTAAAATGATCTCAAACAAGATAAGATGCTGCCATTGAACGCAAGCGCTCGCTTTCTAACTTTTTTTTTTTTCGGACGTGTGTGCACGCGTGCGTGTGAGCCAAATTCACCCACTCGCCTTGACTTACCTGTGCGATGACGTGGATTTGGAGCTCCGGACGGTCATCGGCTGGACGCGCTCTCTACACTGTTTCTCTCTCAGTTCGACGTCCACGCAGGCTTTCGAGCGTCTCTCATGGCGGAGCTGCGGGCGCAGGAAATTCTTCCGGAGTTATGAAGTTGCTGGCGGCTCTTGGGTTGAGTGTTCGCCGGGGACGGAGCCAGGAGTCAGGAGCCCGGAGCCAGGAGCCTCCCCCTCCGGAGCCGAATCAATGAGCTCTGATACACGGTCCACGAGGGGTTGGCGCCCCCTACTGGACAGTTTAGTATCCGCACCATGTGTGCGCTCCTCTTTTTTTTCCTTTCAAATACATATATATTACGATCAGTGGAATTGAGGAAAAGTCAGGAAGCAGAGTCGGAGGTTGTAGGATGAAAATGTTGAGGTTCTCTTTGGGAGAGACAAGGATGGATAGGATCGGGTATGAGGTGAATCATCAGAGGGACAGCACATGTGAGATGTTTTGAAAATTCACCCATCAAAGGTGATCAAGTGGGCACAACAGAGGATGTTCATCCTCAGGCTGCTCCGCAAGATGAAGGTCCCCCCCAAAATTTTACGGCCAATTCAACAAGGCCACCATCAAGAGTGTCCTCAACTCCTCTAACACTTTGTGATACCCTTCGTCCTCTACCCACACCAAACACTGGCTGGAACACACAGTGAGGACAGCCAGTCATCTCATGGGCCACGAACAGGCACCCCTCAAGTGTTCTGCACAACGGTAGATCCAGGCAGCGGGATAGAAGGATAGTAGGGGACCAATCACACCCAGCTCACTAACTGTTCCCATCAGGCTGCAGGTTCAGGACCATCAGGTCCAGAACCACCAGACCTTTGAGTTGTTTTTTCCCGCAGGCAATCATCCTCCTCAACAAATCCTTGTAGTCCTCTGTCCCCCATCATTCCCAAAGCCACTTGCCCTTCTCATTGTATATATATCCAACTTATAGTGGACATATTTCCTAAGCATTTCCTGTACATATTTCCTAAGCACTACCTGCTTTTCTTTCCACTAAGTTATTCCAAGTTATTACTAAGTTAACGTTTCTTTTTCTTCTAACTTATTTCTCATCCTAAGTTTCTTGCTATAGGGCACTGTCATACTATGTCAAATTCCTGTGTACATTTTACATTGGGCGATTAAAGATATTCTGATTCTGATTCTGAGATAAGGCCAGGCTCATCAGACTGAGATGGTTTGTTCATGTACAAGGCAGGGATAGTGAATGTTTGGAAGAAAGATGCTGTGGTAGGAACTGACAGGCAGGAAGCCAAGAGGAACACCAAAGACAAGATTTATGGATGTTGTGAAAGAGGACACGAAGTTCGTTTGTGTGAGAGAAGAGGATACAGAGGAAAGGGTTACATGAAGGATGATGATTTACTGCGGCAAGTAGCTGAAAGGAGAAGAAGAAGACATTCATCAGTAAATTATATAAACTAAAAATTGTGTGCTTTTGGACTTCCTCCCTCTCATTTCCCATTCTCTCCAAATATTGTGTGGGCCTTGAAGGTTACCACAAGTATAATTTTGCAGAGCTACATCAAAATGTCATTTAACAGGCTTAATTAACATTACTCAGACCACACTGGAATTAAACAGATCTGTATAAAACTAAAATGTAGCCTGTTGTAGATAGCTTCTCTACAGCCTGAACTGGGCTTCTAGATGTGTTTCACCTGGGATCGTGGCCCAAGGGACAGTAACACCTTGTCCTGTGTATTCATGAATTGCCTGTTTTTGCAAGCATTTAAAGTGGCTGATTCTGCTATCTTTCGTTTCTGAGCTACAGCATTCGGATTTGTATGGACAAATGTCAAAATGCAGGAAAGTTCACTGAAAAAGTCCTGCTGCTTTATGAAAATGCATTTATCATAAATCGCTATATATTTCATTGTACTATAAAAAACAGTCCTGGAATCTAATACTGCAAATATGTTCAGTCCTAACTGGAAATTCACTAAAGTCAGTCATAAAGTCTGTTTTTAGAGGTAAATGAACTGATCAGTACCTTCTTTAAAAGCCTGGTTTCAAATAATTGAAAATTATAAAATGGAAGAAAGGGAATGCATAACAGAAGACGTGAGTATGCGAGAGTTGCACAAGATCTTATCAAACGAATAACCTCCAAGACATGACACGACTAAGCTTTTTTTTTCTTTAAGGCTGAGCTGGTAGCAATGCAAAGAAATTAAACTCAACAAACACTGCTTCCAGGAGAAGGTAATGGGGTTTTTTTTCCGAGCTGCTGCAGAGTTATTATGTGATGTGGGCTCAGAAATAATACAATCTATTCCTCTCGTTCTTTTATTGGTTTCAGTATGCTCTAACTTGATGGCTGTTTAGATAATTTGCATAACAGTTCATGGAGTGTGAAACAATAGGTAGCGCACAGGTATTTCCACTGACACTACTAACTGTGGTGACAACTAATGCAGATGGAATGCTGTTATTCAAGGGGATTTTTAATCTCGGCTGCTGGATGAGACAGTATTTTTTCATACTTTCAACCGATACTAAACCTACGAATTATAAAATAAAGACCAGCCCTGGAACCTGAATCTGTACGGTCATTATCTTGTAGTGAAGAAGCAGAAGAACCACATGGACTGGAACAAAGAAAGGCTTGGTCTTTTTCCAAGTGATAATTATAGCTCCACGTAGTCCAATTCCTGCGCTGGAAATGTCTATTTAACAGCAGTTTGGACAGCACACAGCTCTGACCTGACTGAGTCACATCTCTATTTATTGGTCCTGTTCTTGTGTAGCAGTTTTTATGTATTATTATGTTTTATCTGTTATTGTCTCTGTCCTATTTAACGCTTTTATCTATTGTTTTTAATCGAATGTCTCTGTCCTACTTCATGTCTTTATCTATTATTTTTATCTATTGTCTCTGTCCTAATTAATGTCTTTCTTTGCCATCTGTTCTCTTGCCTTCTGCTGCTTTGGCATTTGATTTTCCCTAACGGGGATCAATGAAGTATCACAATCTAGTATTATCTTATCTTAATCTAAAGTTTTATACAGCTCGATTTCATCACTCTTAGCTTTACACCTGTTTATCTTTGATGAATATAAGAATATTCAAATAGATAATGTAATCAGTTTTCATCTCAGGTGATTTTTTTTCAATATTCAGGATGTTTTTGGAGAGTACAGATGTGAACCAAGGTAGTCCATTTGTATCATATTAGCAATAGGCCTGGATATTTTTCCTCCAGTGTGAGAATGATTTCCCAAACGGTAAATAAACATTAATCAAAATATCAAATTCAGTCTCATAAAGAAAAGAACCCCTGGTAAAATCTCTGGTAACATGAGTCTTAAAACAAACAAAACACGGTCAGAGACATCTGCTATCTCCTCTTGTGTATGTAAAACTTAGAAGTAGACATACATACACAACATCTCTGAATTGCCAATAAGTTATTTAATGCAAATAATGTGCAAAATGTACACTTCTCGATGGACTTTTGTGAATCGACAGAGAATTTGTAGGACATATGCAGGCTGTACTGATATCAAACGAAATCCCATCAACAAAATCCTTAAAAACAACTCAAAAGACGTGAAACTGTAAGATATAAACAGTTTGTTGTCCTTTAGAAATGAACCTGGGGTTAACCAGGGTTATTAACCATGGCCGTGTGGTGGCGCTGTTTCACACCCAGCTTCAAAACTGGCACTAACGAAGAAGATCGCTCGCTTCCATGTGAATGCTAGCGTAGCTAGAGCATCTTTGCAAAAATGGTTCGTAAATTAAAATATCATGAACAGAAACTATTAAAGAAGGTCGACTTTATTAACTGGGAGGTGGACAATAACATTCACGAGGTTAAAGTGCTACGGAAGTATCGCATCGAGAAAAGGGAAGACTACACCAAGTGAGTTTAAGCTAACGTTTTAGCCGAGTTACTGTGGACACCTTATTTCTTTTGCAACCTATTCCTTGTTATTCCTCAAGAGCTTTCATTGTAAAAAAAAAAAAAAAATCTGAAAGGGCTTCAATAAATCATTGTATTCTAATATCTTATAATTTAAAATATGGAATGGAGTGAATCTGCATCTTCTCGTTTTGTAGAATTTTTACTTATTTATTATTATTATTTTTTTATATTTTAGTTTGTTTTTCCCCCTGTGGTTGTAACTCTGAAAGATGTGCATTAAATTCAAAGGAAAACCATGTTTTTGTGAAATTCCAGTGAATCAAAATAGAAGATCATTATATCTCACAGACTCCTCATTGCTATATTTCAATTGCCCAACTTTCACAAATCTCTCAGGTACAACAAGCTGAGTCGAAATATTCGAGAATTGGCCCAGAAGATCAGAGACCTGGACGAGAAGGACGGATTCAGAGCTCAGAGTACACACCGTCTCCTGGAAAAGCTGTGAGTGGGAGGACATTTTACATGGAGACAAAGGGATTTGCAAATATCATTACCAAACTAGAGAATCGTCGAAACAGCTAATCAAAAAAATATCAATAGTTTGAAACAGTCCTTTGTGTGTGTCTTTTGTAACAAGGTGTTTCTAATTATCTGTTCCCCAAATCACCCTGTTATCTTGTTAGCAGCTGCACCAGACGACCCGATGCTCTTTTTTTACCACTACACTGTCTTTTTTCTAAACTGGTGCTTTTCTAAATGTGTTTGAAATACCTTGCTTTAAGAGTCATTGTTATTCTGAACAGTGTTTAATTGATTTGTCTGACTAATTTCACAATTTTTGTCAAACTTCTACATGCAGCACCTTAATTCTTGGATTCTTCTCACTAGTTACAGCATCGGGCTCATCCCCACCAAACAGAATCTGTCGCTTACTGACAAAGTCACAGCTTCATCATTTTGCAGGTAAAAGACCAACAGAAATGTTGAGTGTGTGACGACATTACATCCTTTAGGACTTGCATGTGTGAGATCACACCAGATCATCTGCTATCTGCACCTTGTGACTCGCAATCAAACCATTATTTTGTTCACTTGTTAGCTTATATTAGCAGCTGAACCACCAACATCACCCTTACAATTACATGGTACCACAGTTCTCAGTTTTTGCTGTTTGCTATCTTTTGTATTGTCTATTAAGTTACCAGATATTACTCTGCTGCCTCCTCAAAAGGTCTTGTCAGGCTCTCCAAAATGGGTTAGAAGGCAGATGGCTCATTTGGTTGGTCATCCATCACGCAGGTTATTTAAGGCAGTGTTTCCCAACCACTGTGCCGCGGCACATTAGTGTGTCATGAGAGATCATTAGGTATGCCGTGGGAAAAATACCCACTTTCACCAACGCAAATAATGTTCTTCATACATCTATTTTTGTGGGCAGCATGCAGTGACAGGCAGAACAATTAAATGCTCTTCCACTAGATGGCAACAGTAGTTGAATGAACCTGTGTATTTACCTGCTCCTGCTTGAACAGCAGAGTAATTAGTGATGCTTCGAGTGAGAGTGGCAGTGATATGCGATGGGTAAATATTTTCAAAGAAAAAGTACTCCGTCGGGCGCCCCTGGTTCTAAAAACATTCTGACCCAGATGAAGGCCCAAGTATGAGTAGTGGTCTGAAGAAAGATAGATAAGATAAGAAGATAGGAACATGAACTATTTTGTTCATCTGTGTAAACAGACTAAGAAACAGACGGCGTTGTTGGAGAAAACCACCAAGACTAGTGAGAAAAAGCCGTGAAAGCTAGCCACAAAGTTTCTGAACTCATCACGAAATCCAAACAGCCAGTTTCTGCAAGAATATCAGCTTTGTGTTCAACCAAATAGGGTCAGATGTCACACCTAGCAAGTAAATTGAGACTACAGTGTAATTCTATTTCATTAATAAAGTTTTTGACACATTTATTGGGTGGTGTGCCATGGGATTGTGTTTTTTTTTTTTCTAATGTAAAATATGTGCCGTGACTCAAAAAAGGTTGGGAAACACTGATTTAAGGCATCTCATCAGAAGTGCCTGTGACTTCAATCCCCTGCATCTCCTCTCTGCAGGAGGAGGCTTCCCAGCATTATGTTGACCCTGCGTATGGCCCAGAACCTGAAAACAGCCATTACCTTCATTCAACAGGGACGTATCCTTCACTGCTGCGTGTCAAATTCCCTTTTGGACAGAGGCAAATGGAAACAAATAAGTATGATCAATAGTCAAAAGGCCAGTGTCAGTTAAACAACTTGTATTAATCTTTTTTTTTTTTTTTTTTTCAATAAGTTGGACACAGCCTCACATCTGACAATGACATACGACGTTAAATTATTTGAAATGATCAGAGTTTTTAGTTCTACAGTTTAATTTTATCCTAACACCTGTTTTTTTTTAACATTGTCTAGTTATTTCCAAACTACTTTCAGCCCATTTATTTCAGATTTTCTGGCTCTTATTTTTCTTTTGCAATATTTTGAAGGTAACTAAAGGCCACTGTGCGGTGCATTTTCAGTCAGTTTAATAAGATTAAGGAACAGTGATAGTGATATGAATACTGGGTCTGATCTGTGATCGGGACTAAACAGACTAACTGACCCGTTTCAAGAAATGAATCATTTCCAGTTTTCCAGATAAGATTTGTCAATGAGTTTCATGACTTCCCATGTTATATCTTGATCTGTATTTGGTATGTCTTGATCCATTGCCAGTCCTGCCTGACCGCAAGCAACTGACTTGTATCATGTGTGAAGACACGGTGTTTTGTAGCAGGGTCCTTGACTCTGTCCCAGACGTGCGTGTGGGTCCGGAGATCGTCACAGATCCAGCATTTCTAGTCACAAGGTCAGTGTCTGCATTTCTTCTCACTTAATAGCATTACTGTGGAACAGGCCGGTGCTGCTTTATCCATTGCTGTACTATAAAATGTGTTTTCTCAATTAGAACTCTAGCAAGTAAACCGGTGTAAAATCACCTTTCTATCAATCCATCTCACAGGAATATGGAAGACTTTGTCACCTGGGTTGATTCCTCAAAGATCAAACAGCATGTCATGAATTACAATGATGAGGTGAGTACAAGTCCGCCCTTCCTCTTGGTCCTTCAGTTGAAAGTGGAGAAAATGTGATTTCCATGGTGCCAATTGTGGCACTGGATGGTTTGACGCCATTTCTGGTTCCTTTTCTTTAGATAGGTGCACTCCTTCTTTTTCTCCATTAGAGAGCTACAAGTCAATCTCCCCTTAGTTTAGGAAAATGAATGGTCACCTACCACCATCAAAAGTCAGCAAATATAAACCCAAGCCTTCAAACGCCCTATGTCGATATTTCAACCAACCAGCATTAGTCATAGAAAACACTATTACACGTTGCAGGAATTTCTTTCCCAGACAAAGCAGCAGGTAGGAGCGGTGATTGTATACAGCACCACGGAAGAGCTGCATTCTGTTGAAGAATTTGCATGTAATTTATTTAACTGAAAGGTAGAAAACAGTCTTCAAAATCAAAGCAAAGGGTATTCTTTTGTCTGATCTGTACACGAGTCAACAAGCAAACACAATTTTAAAATAATTACTGATTAAAGTTTGGGTCGGTTTAGCTGAACTCTGTTCAGAAAACCAACATTTAACTATTCATTCGCTTAACATCCTGCATACATGTTAAAAAACAGGAATACATTTATATTTTGTCAACAACAATAACAAAAGCATCTTTTTGGTTTACTCCCGGGATGGGGGTGAATTTCCCCTAAAAAGACGTTTCTTTTACTAATTAATTGTAAACAAAATATTTCTGTCGCTAATTTAATGTAGATATCATTTTTTGCTTTTTGTGAGGTAAATTCTAATACCAAAGTATATTTGTTTGCCTTAAAACATTCATACGAACGCCTGGAATTGGAATTGCACAAAGAGTGTAAAACCTCCATTAAAAGCAGTAAAAAAACTCCAGTTGCCCTTTGACCAGAATGTAAATGTCCACTGCTTTTCTTCTGCAGAGAGATGACTTCGACCTGGTGGCTTAAATCTGTGCTTGTGTCCATTCATCAGCCTGGAGGACGGGTACTCCCCTTTATTTGGTCAACATCAATCTAAAAAAAAAAAAAATGTCAACAGCCTGAGACACTCTTGATTTATCTCAGACGGAGTAATTTTTCTCATCACCCTCAACAACTAATTTAATCTTCAGAGGAAGGGAGAGGAAATCTCAGCCTTTGTTACGTGTTGCAGCTGGTATCTGATCACCTGAGTTCAGACTGGAGAAAAGGGTTTGCTGTTGACACATAAATCACATCCAAGGTTGGACAGCAATCGCTGACAAATCTATTTGGAATGCCGGACGTGTACAATTGTGCAGTTTCCAGAGATGTCTTTGACTTGTTCATTCTGGATTAGGAGCAAATTTGAAAGAGACGCGCTCGCGAGGGATGTGTCAATGTAATTGTGTGATCACTGCTGGTGATATTAAGTTTCCATACATTTTTTTTTAAATATAAAATAGTTGCATTTTAATAAACATTTCAAACTTTAACAAGATTTTTACAGTTCTGTGAACTCCAGACAATAAACATTGTATCACACTTTTAAGACTTCAAGGATCAGCATATGCATAGACGGTTTCTCTGAATGCCAAAACATGAAAAATAAACCCTGCGAAATGAGTAAACACATAAGTTGCTCAAATCCCCGAGTAAGAAGTAGCACTCGAACAATGAAGTTCACTTTCCATGCTACACAATCAAAACATCACATCACAAATATATCAGACTTCAGACAACAGTTTTTTTGTTAAAAATACATCTCAATTTTCCTCAGGGAATGGAAACATGTCAAACACATATTTATAGAGCTGACCCTGTCCCAGCCATATTGAGCAGTTTAATAACATTTGAGAGAATCTTGTGAATGCAGCATTAAGCAGCGTCACAGAAAAAGCTCAAAATACCAAGGGCTTATTTGCTTAAAGATTTCTGCTCATTCTCTTTGCTTCCATTTCTTTGATGTAATTTCCAGGTAGTTTCCAGGGTGACTTCTTCCAGACTTTGGAAAACGGCTAATTGCCACTGTACTTGAAAATCTTCCCACAATATTCAAAACAACAATGTTCACAAATACAGAACATTTTCTCTCATGATAGAGCTGGAAATAAAAAAAATTGCATTTCACTTCAATGTAAAATAATCCACATACAACAGTGCCGTTACACAAATCTGGATATTCTGCTCAACCCTGAATCCTACCTTTAGAATAAATAACCCTGTGACCCAGTTTGTACTAAAAAAAGGAAAAAAAAACCAAGGAAAAAAAAATGAAAAATTGTAAATGAAGCTGTAGCAAAATAACCAGTCATGGATGCGTTGTCTCAACTGGTAAGGCACGGCGGCGTGCACAGAAAAACGACATGGTCATGCCGGATCTTCAGTGTTCACACTTCGTCACAGCCACCAGAAGCGAACATAGATGATGAGCGTGAAGAAGAAGACCGCCACGGCAGCCACCTTGGCGTACGTGGAGCGGGTGTTGAGGTACTTTGCGTCGCTGCGATACTTCTTCGACAGTGTGGACAGGTTGCTGGCTTTTGTGTCCAGAGCTGAAGGGAAAACATTTTTTTGGCTAGGATTAGGCACTTAAAGGATTCAGGAAAACTTGAAAAATGGCTATTTCCTAAAAATTGGTGCAATGAAATAGAGGGAAGATCTTGACATGTATAAAAAAATATGTCACAAATACTTTTTTGTTCCTATAATATATTGCCAGGATTATATTATCACACCTACCAGAAAGAGCCTCTCCTCGTTGCAGAACTTCCTCAATATTGGCCACCATGATTTTCTGGACATCGTGCAGCTCTGTGTTGATGCTGCCCAGATTTCTCCTTGCTCTGCCGTCCATGTACGATTTCTTTGTCTTCTGGATGTATGTGTCTGGGATAATTTGGAATAACACAAAGCTTTGTCAAGGTCTATTTGCAGCTCACTTAACATTTGAAATGCAAACGATTGCTTTCCAAATCCATAAACAATATCACAAGTAGCAAAGCAGCTAGCAACACTTACAAGTTAACATTTTCTGTAAAAAACACAATAATGCTGAAAATACCAAATTAGTGGGAGATCAGTAGGAATTTTCCCAGAATTTATTAAATAATTTCTCAAACTGTGTGGTTTAAAAATCTTGAAGAAAATAGCAAGCATCAGTGGGAATTCAGCTCTAATTATTGAAATGTTATTTTAAAGGTGAGATTGTTGTGTGGCAGTATTCTGACAGCAGCTTCAAAATCCATTCATTCTGAGTGTATATTTTCTGATAATTCATAGCTCCTTATGATAAAAATATTCTTAAATATTCCATAAAAAGGCTTGTCTTACCGAACTCGATGAATGAGTATGGCCTGGTCACCCGGGGTATTTTCCCTCCATACTGTTCATAGAACTCTGTGTGAAGATCCTCAAGGAATGCAAACACCATCTTCTTGGGGAATGAGGCCTCACAGAGCGAAAGGTAACAAACGTCTTCTGCAATTAAATAGCTGAGAACAAGAAACATCTCTCAAGTCCTAGTCGATCCAACCACTGTGATGCTTATCAACAACAGGTAATACTGTCATCATAGAAGTATTAACTGTAGCTCACTGAAAGCTCATGTTGCCGGCCTCCAGGGTGCAGCGCTCGGGACTCTGAGCGTTGAGCTTGCGACACAGATGCTTGGCTTGGCTCTGGTACTGCTGGAGGTCTCTCCCTGACTTTTCAAAAACAAAAAAGCAAAAATATAATTATAAAATCTTTTCAGGAGTGACATACACATGACATGTTCACACTTCTTGGTTTGGTCTAGAACCTGAAATCCTTCCCTTGTCAAACTTATGTTGTTCTTTATGTTGCCATTTTTGAAGATCAAATTTCCTGTGTTGGGGCACATCACCAATACCTTGAGGCCGTTTCTGGTCCAATATTGAGCAGAGAGAAAAGCCCCCGGGCTGCAGTTGTCAACAGTGTCAAGTGTTCATAGCCGGTTGAATTGTGGAGTCAGAAATGCGTTTTTTAATACACCGAGGACCATTCAAAGACAACTTCAATGAGTGCTTGTGCCAGACAAACGTGAATTTGCAACTTCTGATACAAAGTTTGAAAAAGTTTAGTTTGTTCCTCTAGTATGAAAAAGACACGAAGAAATTCACATTTTTTTTTTTTACATGATGCTAATCCATAACTCTTTAGAACAAACAGCGATACAAGTGCAGGGATGAACAAACAAACTGTTACTCTTAGATAAATAGTAGTGAAGCGTTTTCTATTTATATGCCGAAGTTTCAAGAATAAAACAAAGAATCGAAATAATCGTTTGGGAGATGTGTACTTCAAATGACTGACGAGTAGAATTTAAATGCCCTGTTTATTGACTTCAGTTTGGTGCGGCGAGCTCGCTTTAAGCCCTACCTGATCATATTCCTGCATGGAGGCAGCGAGCGGCAGTCCGTCCGCCACACGAGCGATCATTGTTAATAAAATCATATCGATTGAATACAATTATCGGTAAAGTCGAGGAAAGAGTAAACTTCGAAAACTCCCTTTTTTTCCTGTCAACTTTGATGATGATGCAAAGACTCGGTTGGACGGATGTTCCTGGTGCGCAGGCGAATAGCTTCCGAGTGGCAACTGTTGAGAGTGCAAGGGGATGCTGAATTTTGCATCGTATATATTGAAGTAGAAATCAAAATCTGCCTGAGTTGTGGTATTTTTTTCTTTTCAGTGTGGAGAAAATAATTTCTCACCCATTTTTTTCTTTTTCATCGAAGGCGGGCGCTTTTTTTTTTTTTTTTTTTTTTTTTTTACATTGCATCTGAGTGTCAGGCCATGGGATTCAGCCGTCCGACGATTAGACAGCTGGCAGACGGACTGACTGCATCTTTGCTGATGCTTGTATTGAGCCAAGCGGTGCAGATGCAGTCTGTCTGGGTCGCATGTCTGGAGTGAAAAACCTCCCCGAACTAGAACCACAGCAAGGAGCCTCGAATCATGGATAACCCCGAACGGTAAGTTAGCTCTTCTGCCGCACAAATCTCGAGTCTGTCGGTTTGTTTAGTCTCGATTGTGTCGGCGTTTAGCCACGGAATGGCTGCTTTCATCGCATTTTAAGTTATTGTTTTCGGGAACCTTATTCTCTCTTGGGTGTTTAATGCTGGTGTAACCGCCACCTTAAAGGATATGGAATTGAAAAAAAATAGAGTTTTGTTGATATGAGGTTTAATTCAATTAGACTTCGTGCGGGCTCGTATATACAGAAAGATTGAGACGTAAGCCAGCGACGCCGGAGCGGATGATGTGTCAGGACCAGCTGACTCCGCATCTGGACTGTCACTCCTCCGCCCGGCAGCCCGAAGAAAACCCCGCTTCTGCTACGAGCCTGGGGCTCCGGTCATTCGGTCAAACGCCCCGGTACGTGAGCCATATTGCCGCTGCCACGGTTTTAATCCCCGCGACCGCCACAAACCCCTCTATTCTGCGCCGAAACGCTTGGCACGGCGGCGTCCCGACGCACTCAAAGGCCTCATTGTTGCGGGGCAGCTGGCACCGGCGCGCGCGCCTCCTGATTGGTGCTTTCGCCGACGTGCGTGCGCGTGAAGCAGACGGGGGGTGTTTTATTGTTGTAGCGGGACGAGACGGTGCTGTCAGCGGCGGGCGGGGCCTTCATGACTAATTGATTGTGAGGAGGAAAAAAAAAAAAAAAAAAGATGATGCCAGTGGCTCTCAGGCTGTGATTCCTGGGGTTTCCTTTTCGAAATGAAGCTCATCGTTTGTCCCCGGAGGAATAGCCGTTTTGCAGTGCCGGTTGATGGATCAGACTCGAGGCTGCAGTGTTTCTCTGAAACCAGCTTCAGCACCAGGCCTGTCTGTCCTGGCTTTTCACCTTCATCACCACCATCATCATCATCACCATCACCATTATCATTATCATTATTATTATCATCGTCACCAGGTATGCATGTGATGCCCAGGAGTGAGGAGGAGCATAGGTAAGGAGGAGGAGGAGGAGGAGATGGGCTGCACCTCCGCTAAGCAGGTGTCTGCCGTGCCCAACAGTGAGGAGGGCCAGAGCAAAGCCTACAGCAACGGAGACCTCCTTTCTGGTCAGTCTGTTTTACGTCAAACTCAAAGTGAATCTCCGTGTGTCTGTGGTGGGGTGTCAGTTGGGGTTCTCATCTCTTGTAGAAAGGTGCCACTGCAACAATTACAAAATGCAAGGACAAAGTATTTCTGACAAGCCGAAACTAAAAAACAAAATTCTAATCTTGGCTCATCCGAAACAATCAAACCAGACCTAAACTTGTAATCTATGTTGATCTACTTAAAGGGAAAGTTAAAGTAGTAGTCATGTGTATTTATTGTCCATAATTTTTGTTTATTTGTATATATAGCCTTCATTGCATATCCTTTCTATTATTTCTATTTGGACACTTTTCTACCCTGTAATGCTGCTGTGACAATTGAATTTCCCCTTCATGGGATCAATAAAATCTATCTTATCTTATGTTATCTTATCTATTCTGGTCTTGTCTTGTCTTATGAAAGAGAAATGATAGCCTGGCACTTCGATGGGGAGTATTTCCTTATGCATGATTTTTTTTTTTTGCACGTCTCATATATATATTTGACTGTTTTACATTTGGTCGATAGTCACTGGAGTAAAAATAACGACTGGCCTTGCCAAGTGGCAAATACAGATACTAATCACACATTTTATGTGTACCTTCACGAATACGGCAATCTGCAAATGGTGACAGCTGTACCAGCCGTAACATGAGACAGTTCCCAACAGTGCCACACTTTGTATCTCTATTTTAATTAGGTTCCCTCTTAATGTGTGGGATTCCACTTGAGATGGTGGCTTGTGTAAGTGTGAGTGAATAGATGGCGAGGGCCAAGACAGGAAGAGAGTCTGGCTGACAGCTCGTGTGTTTGCCATTTGCCAGCCATTGTTATGAGAGGATTTAGTCCGTAGCGTGAGAATTCAGGCACATAATTACTTTTCCGAGTACTGAACTGTGAGAACTATTAACACGGGGGATTGTGTGGTAGGGACGTCCCCTGTGTGCCTCTGTGTCCTGTATTTGTTCGATGAGATGTAATTCCTCCCTTTCTGCTTTCCAACACAGATGAATACAAGATGAAAGGAGTGGAGAAAGTCAAGTACATCAGCGGGGACGAGGGCAGTGTGGACAGCCAGGACAGCACGGTGCGTTTGCCGTTTATTCTTTTATTCTGTTTTTTTTTTGGCCTTCTCTAATGGACAGTTAAGCTGCTTTTCTACCGCATGGTAATGACTGTGCTTGCCCTTGTTTATTTTTTTAATTGAGAATAAAAAAGATGTTTGTTGGTATCAACTTCCAAGAGGTCCTTAAAAATGAGCTGAAAACAGTGGTTGGCACCAAGTGGTCAGAGTGAATCATCACTGCGACTGGGCGGGATTTGCTTTATATGGTCAAGTTAGTGTCCCAGACCACCAGAGCATGCGGACACCAAATGACTCAGAGAATGACAGAACCTATAGTATACTTTTTAGCATTTTCAGCACAAATTAGTTACTGACAGTCAGCAAACTAATAGATCACTGGAGTTAATATTTGTTCCCATGAATATGTTGTGTTGAGTTACATGTTCAGCTGCAGTTCGTGCACATCTATAAGCTCAGAAAGTCTTTTGGATTTTTTCTATTTTATTTTAAACTTTTTAAATTTCAGAAAATTTTCCGATGTATCATTTTTGTATTTCATTTGTTCTATTTTTGACTTTTTTCTTCAAAAAAATCCTTCATTTTGTTTGTATATTGATGTCATTTGACATTGATGATGCCATTATTATTATTACTAGTAGTAGTATTACTGCTATTATTATAATTAATAGTAGTCGTAGTATGATTAGTATCCTCACTATTATCACTTATATTATAATTTTAACATTACTATAATGATTCTAAACCAGTTACTAATCTGTACTCTTTGTAAGGGCATGTCTTTATGGTGTCCTTGAGTGTCAAGAAAGGAGCCTTCAAATTGAATTGCATTATTATTATTTTATTTTGCTAATGGACGCATTTCCAGCCATCGCCTGCCGAGGGTCTAGTGAGCTCCATTAGCCCATGCAAAATGTGAAATGGAAACTTGCACCTCTATGCTGTCAATGTATCTCAAATTGATTTGTTCACCCTCCCGCTGTTAAATGCAGCTTCTTTGCAAGGATGATTCTGAGTGTGTGTTGGATGTCCTGCAGGAGAAGAGCGCTCTGCTGGGCAAAAGTCAACACATGGATGAGAGCGGATCAAACGGAAATGGAAAGATACTGTAAGTGTCAGTTGAACCGCTCAGGTCCGTATTGCTGTTTTCTAATTTGAACCTTAACCAACTGATATTTAACTCTATGTGCTGCTGCAGGAGCATCCACTCCTCAGAGAGCCAGCTCGAGTTCTTCAGGATGTTGGACGAGAAAATCGAAAAGGTAGTGAGCGGCACAACAGTTATTTAAATTTCTTGGATTTTGTGTTTTTCAAAAAAAAAGAAAAAGAAAAAAAAAACACTAATAAATGACATCGGCGAGGTTAATCCCGTCGCTGCAGCAAATCCGTAGCAAGTGGGGACACGGCAGATGACAGAGAAATGCCAGGGAAAAAACCTCAATCTGTCACATCCACTGCATTTGCACAACGTGTGGTTAATTATAGTATTCTTGGAACCATGTGTGTGTAAAAGAGGGGCGGTGTGAAATGATCTGGTGCAAAAAAGGAGGGGGGCGTGATGTTAATGAACTAGATTTTCCTCCATTTTGATGAGGGACGGCAGTGCCTCTTTACTCTTGACTTAAAATCAGTTAATTAGCCTTTTACTTCTCTGCTCTACTCACTTTACTGATTAAGCATAAATACAAAAAGGTTGCCGAGTCAAACATCTGACTTTGCTCCCCCCTCCACGTTTTCGACCTTTCGTTCGCTTTGAATATTCAATGATTCAGAAAACAGGCAGACATTTTAACTGCAGCACCAAACAAAATTTAAATACATGTATTCAAAGATACTTGTCGGAGCTGCAGCCAATCTATCGGTCCTTTACTTTCAATACCTTGTCAAAATTTGCGGCCCAAATAAATTACTTTAAAAAGGAATTTAACACCAAACTTGATATTTTTCTTCATTATTCATGCACCTACTGTTGAAGATAACCGGCTTGAATGAGGCATTAAACACCAGTGTAAATTAATTAAAATAAATATCACGAGCAAATCCTTATTTTCTCAGCAATGGTGTTTTTTTTTTTTCTTTTTTATTCTAGATTGTTGTCTGCAGTTTTACTATACGCTCTAAACATGCAAATTCAAAAGCCGTGAATTATATGTAGTGATCCTGCTGTGATTTGGGGGGAAAAGACAGTTTGTTCCTTAAATGTTCTGGCACTTTAAGAAACACAGAGACCCTACTCTGTCCTAGCAAATCTGAGTGAGGACAGAGTGACTCACAGCGAATGATGTAGATGGATGAAGAGGACACAACAGGCCAGAGGAAAAAAAAAAAAAAGTGCTTCTTTTATTTTTTTTGTTTTTGGGTGTGAACTTCCCCTTAATCAATAAAAGTCTAACGCAAATATGATCGGCAAAACAACCGATTCCATGTAATTGTCACTCACATTTGCTGCACTGTCTGTTCCACACTGTGTTAGACTGTAATTCACGACATCTGTGTTTGCATGCACTTGTGCGTGCGTGTGTGTGTGTGTGTGCAGGGCAAGGACTACTGCTCAGAGGAGGAGGACATGACATAGCACTGTGGTTATTCATCCATCGGTCCCCGCCATGTGACACCACCTCTAACAGGAATGGATTATTGATTTATATCAAGCACCTTTTTCCCCGTCCAGCTCATGACTCTTGCTGCTGTGTCGAGGAAAACAAAAATCACAAGATGGTTCGTGAGTTTCTGTGGTTCTCTAACCCGGAGAACCCCGTATTAGTTGTTGAAAAGCCATTGAGGGACGCCAGGCTCTCTGGATGACGAGAGATAACTCTTGAAAATCTGGATCCTACTGATATTTCCTGCGGGTTTTTAAAACCCCGTTACAGATTCAACCCGACAGCGGTAGTGACTGTTGCGGACGCTGACTCATGAATCCCTTTGAATATTTCAAGATTTCCGAGGAGTCAACAGGTCTGGCTCTCCCTGCATCCCAGGACACGGGGTGAACATTTTTTTTTTTTTTTCTTTTCTACGAGGTGTCTGCTCGTGCACTGTTTGTCTGTCACACTCTGTTCTGATGTAGAGTATTTATGTCAAGCAAGGCTCAGGGTTGAAAGTGATATAATTATCATGTAGTTAAGTCCCTCCCCCTCAACACATCACTGTTGCACCATTAAAGACATGCACATGCACTGACACAGCCGGGTTCCTGCCCCCCCCCCCCACCTGTGCGCTCTGACGTTCCACATAAATCCCTGTGGATTCTGCGAAGTCACGTATTAGTCCAACTTTTTATTTTCTTCACCAGTGTTGTCGTGTTCTTTTTAAAAGTAGGATTTTCTAGAAAAATAAAGTGTTTTCAGTAACCTTTCCCCGCAGCTGACGCTGGTGTGTTAGGTTCAATGAAATGTGCCGGTGCACGTGCAATGCACGCACCGTCCACCGCATGAATCTTCAGATCCGGCACGGATGCGGCAACAGGTGAGGTACGATTCGATTGGAAGATCGGATTTTTGCGAGGAGTAAATGCAGCGACTTGAGAACTAAAACTTTATACCCTTATTCATTGTTTTTACACACTGAGTAAAGTTTACACTAATTTCTTTGTTGATTTTAAAAACAATATTTTATTTACATTGTTTTGTAAGATGACTATCCTTAAAGTTGAAAAAGCCTCTTCTGAGATAAAGAGCAAAAGTCAGTCCACTGGACTCCACAACCTTTAGCCTACCCAAGAGCTATAACAACAATGATTACTCGATTGGTTGTCAAACATTGATCACCAGCTATTTCAGTAATTTAAGAAGAAAATGTCCAAATTTTCAGGTTTTTTTAATCCTTAAACATGAATGTGTTTTTTCTCTAGTCTCCTGCGATAGGAACGGGACCCCTGTTGTCTGCATACGTCGCCTTACCATTGTTTCAATTTCCATTTGTTTTCATTCCACATTCCACAAAATCAGCCCCCTGTCTTAAACTAAATAAATATCAAAAATAAAAGAAATGATTAAATCAATCCAGATTTGAATCTAGCCATGAGTGTATTCATGTTAAAAAACGGCCCATGTGTTGTGTAGAACAGACTCTATCCCTTTTACAAGTGGGGAACAAAATCCATAATTCTAAACTGAAGCTAGAAAGGATATGAAAAATCCATATTTCTAAACTGAAGCTGGAAAGGCTATGAAAATGACTCTTCTGTGAAAGTAAATACACATATGTTTCTCAGTTCAATCAAAGTTTGATTTTCTTAGAAATATCCGTAAAGTTCCCAATTTAATATCAGATTTTTTGTGGTATGGAGCAGGTTAGGTGTGTAGGAATCCTATATATATGATGCTGAAAACCATGGAGTTAAACCTGAAGCGACATTCATAATCCTGCTTTTGTAGTGTGGGCAGAGCCGAAGCCTTTTTTGAATATCACAGGAAGAGGCACCTGCTCTCAGAGGAAGCGAGAGATCTGCCTTTATTACAGTAGCAGAGCAACATAGTGTGCATACTTTGCAAAGATTCTGACTTTTGGATTGTGTTTGTTATACAGTGGGTTCGCCTGCAGTTATCAGGAAAAATACCAAGCTGTCATAGAAGATTTTATATTCTACTCAAGAGTTATTGGACAATTCAAACCCATCAGTAGTGGTGGGTGCCAGTAAAGACCTCCTATGAGTATCAATATTTTACCCAATTTCAAAATAATACAGAGGAGGGAGCTAAATGAAATACCTGGAGTATCTAAGTTTTTTTATGTGCATTATTTCTCAAACTCAAAAATGTCTTGATTTCTGTATCAATAATCAATTGAATGGTAGTTTGTGTGTTAGATGATCTGTCCCTGTGCTGCTGCTGTGAATGGACAGATAGAATTGATTACTTCCCTTATCATTTTCTGCACTTTTAAATTTATTAATATTCCTTTGTGTTACAATGTAATATTAATTTCCTTTTCATTTCTTTTCTCTCATTGATTTTTTTAATATACTTTTCTAAGCCCATTTTCTATCGACAGCATTTGGCGCCATCTACTGGCCCTGAGATGGATGAGCGGCCGCTGTGAGGACTAATTCTCTGCTTGAGTGCTTTATGCTGCCTTTCTAGAGGAGAAACTCTTCCGAAAATAATAACCTCAATTTTTTTTTTAATAAATGCAGTAGCAAAGTACTCAACTATAAACACTGCTTAGCTAGGAATAAAAGCCTGGCATCTTCTTCTGGTCTGTTTTTCACTTAAAAGAAAAGGAGACAATTATTGGTAGGAGAGTTTTCAGAATAGATATTGTATGCAAATACAATACAAATCAAGAACTGATTTTATTTTCCCAACCTCTCCTTCACTTGTCTGTAAAAACAATCAGACACAACGGTCCATACCCATTGACCCTGTCCATTCCAAATGGTTGAAAAGTGTGTCGGAAAAAGGAGCAGGAAATCACGAGAGTTATAAGTTATTCGATGCAACAAGTGTTTTCTTACTGAGAGGGAGTCACAGGTCACACAGGGGCTTGAGGATGGCCAGTGTGACCTGAGGCCGTGACTTCAGCGCACCGCTGACATACTCCAGCAGCAGCTCCTGGGATCAGAACCCCCGTCTGCCTTTCTCTTTCCGCTCGTCCAACAGAGTGTCTCTTCAGTGCTGCTGTCGTCTCTTCCTGTGCTGCCGTCGTCCCACGTCTTGGAACAGGCCCAGGGGCGGATCTGGTGTCACCAAGCCATCAGTCAACCTCTGATAGACCAGGGTTGAGTCTGACGCCACAGCACACAGCAGCACAGGGTTGCCTCGGTCCACCACATGTCGGATACTGCAAACCAGAGAGGAGGGGAAGACTGATGAGATCATATAAGCGATTAATAAAAAGAAAACATGCGGAGGAGGAGGAGGTGAGTTTGGATTTTATCACCTGCGGTGGTTGATGGATCTGTGGACTGGCAGAGGTAGGACTGTGTGTATGGGCGTTCCTTCCTTTTCCCTCCCCTCTAGTAGAACCACATTTAGTTCAGCGCTCTTGACGCTTGAGACGTCCTTCCACTGACGCACTGCAGAAAAAAGGAAACGGTTTATCTTTTACGCAATACAAAATTCTCTTCAACAGACCACACATACATAAACACACAAACTCTCACAATTTTTCATTATTCAGTGATAAAGACTGGAAAAATACTGCTCAAAGGATGAAATGTTAAAATTGCACAATTAACTTTTCTTTACCTTTATTGCAAATCACTGAATATCTAGGTTCAACATTAAGCTCCTCTTTATCTTACTCTAAGGTAATTCCTTGTTCATTTCTAGGTAATTAAGTTTACAATATGTCACAGAGTAGTTACATTTTTTCCATTCCTACAGAATGTTCTCGGAATATTTTCGATAATGTGCAGCTGAATTTCAGAAAATTTCCTACTAGTTTTCGAACAGCATCTTGATTTTATTCAAGCATAATGTCTTGCTTCATTCTGAGTTGAAAATAAACCTCGATTAAGATCTTCCCCTCTCTTTTCAATACAGATCTTCAGTATAAACACTTCTATGAACATTGAGTCTAACTTTTTTTTTTTTTTTTAACTCTTAAACCACCAGACTCACCCTCGACGAGATCCATGAGGACGAGGAACGCCGCGTGGATCTGCGAGGAATCTTCTACCTCCAAATTCTTCATTTCTTGATACTGAAACAGAGAAGAAGCGGGTTGTTGTTGAGGAGGCGGGCAGCCGAGATCAGCTTCCGCCATCCGGGTCCTTTTGAGCTCCAACTCACCGCGGGATGATGGAGGATCCAGTTCGGGGGCTGCTTCGTGGACATTTCAGCTGTTTCACAAATTCAGAATCTGATCTAAAGACCGCGGGCAGCAAAACAGAAGGAGGATGTTTTTTTTTTGTCTACACCTTGTACTCTACTCACGTTCACGTGGAAGTGCCGCCATATTGAGCGCCGGTAAACAAAATGTGGGAAAAGTTTGTCCCGCATTTGGTTTGGAAGGAGTTGAAAAGCCATTTTGGCAGGTGACGGGAAAAGCAAGTTGTTGCATACCAGCGGTTTCAGACTGTAAACCCCAGGGCTACATTTCCAGGAATTTGTTTAGTCTTAAATCCTTATCCCTTTTGGTCCATCCAATCATGCAGAAAGCTACGTTAAAAACGGGAAGACTCTAAAGATTAATATCATATAAATATATATATATATATATATATATATATATATATATATATATATATATATATATATATATATATATATAAAAAATTAACTCAGTTTTTGTTTGTGCGTGGTGAATGAAAAATGTTATTAATATTTTTGTGCTTTCAATA
>CAAKHD010013143.1:187543-274399 GCA_901007705.1 Fistularia tabacaria | reverse complement strand
AGAGAAATATAGATATGTAAAACTCTGATATATATATATATATATATATATATATATATATATATATATATATATATATATATATATATATATATATATATATATTGAACATTAAATCAGGATTTGTTGGTGCATGGTGAATGAAAAATGTTATTAATACTTTGGTGCCTTCAATTAAATCAGCATTCCGGTTCTGAACATCAAAAAAGTGTTGGGAGTAAATTACACGAGGCGTGAAAAGTGACTGGTTCACCTCACTGACTGGAGCCTCTGAAATAAAAGAATGTAGAAAATTTCTGAGACCCTGTGTTAAACAAACATCCAAAGCCCTGGAGCCCAAATGCTGCTCAACTGGTGAACGTCTGATGAGTTTATATTTAGGAATCACAAGGTTTGTCTTTAAGGTGATTCATTTGCCTGGATTATAACCCAAATGTAGTGACAAATAAATACAGCCTGGAATGTGTTTGATTTAATTAGTTTTTGTGGCCCTCTTAAGCCAATATAAACCTTTCAGAGTCCAAGTTATTTTTGCAGACATATTTTGTTTGCCGAGAAAATGCAAACCGACTTCTTGCTGCCTCTCAGATCTTTTATCCGCAGTCAAATTCAGGGCAAACTTCTCCCAATGACTGATTCGCCAGGTGTTACATTGTAAATTGTCCTGATAGAAACCCTGCTCTCATTCATGCGTTCCTATGAAACCGTCATAAAACCTTTTGAACAGATTCCTGAAACAAAAACGGTGTTTAAAACTAATTAGACCGGTTACACAATCAACCGACAAAAAAATCTTAACAATATGGATGGAAATTTGCAGCATTGAAATGAAGATATGGAAAATTGACATTCACCAAACGATTTGCTTTTGTTATTTGCTGATAAAGATCAAATAATGTCATGACGCTCATCTTTATTTATTAGGCAAAATAAAAAGTATCCTGTAATGTATGGATTAAAAAAGCAACTAAAAAATGTAAAAAATAAAAACAGCAGTACTCTCATTGTTTTCAAATATAAATTATGCCTTAAATGAAGAATGATTACTAGTTATTTTATAACATCTGAGTCAAATGAATTAGAATCTAGCACAAAACGTTTGACCTGCTCTTAAACCACTTATAGACAGAATATTCTCAAGATTCTTTCCCCTCTCTTACCTTGCTCTCTTGCTCTGTGTGTGTGTGTGTGTGTGTGTGTGTGTGTGTGTGTGTGTGTGTGTGTGTGTGTGTGTGTGTGTGTGTGTGTGTATTTGCTTGGGTGCAAGCTTACATGTGCATGTGAGTCTGCCCAACAACTCCCTCCCCTCACAGTTTCGGCAGTGCGTGGCTGCAGACAGAGACATCAAGGTGCCCAGCTGGAAATATGTCTTTTAGATCTGCAGCGTTCAGGTTAACCATTGTGATTTTAGCAGGAAAGCTGCTCTTGCATGCCAGCACAGAGGAGCTGCCAGCTGATCACCTCCATCTCCACCAACCAGCCAAGAAGGAGTCTGTTCTCCTCAAACCGACAGTGCTGATCACCATCCTTGCACGGAACGTTCAGCACAGCCTCCCGTACTTCCTGGGATGCATTGAAAGACTGGACTATCCAAAGGATAGGATTTCCATCTGGTAAAAAAAACCTATTCATTTCATTATCCAGATGATTTTGCTTATATATCTAAAAAAAACCAACATTGTACTGTTTGAGACTGTGATTTTTTTCAATGTGCCTGCAAACTTCTAACTGAAGTTGCTTCCTATTTCATTCCCTTTATTAGTCAAGAATTGGTGATGCCGATTTGTTGTCGGGAGTTGACATGAAGAAACCAACAGCAGATTTGGTGCAGATGGTTGATCTATCTTTCATGACAATTCTGACCCACTTTTTAAAAGAAAAAAAACACACTGCCAGGCTGCTGAGAGAACTGGGGAGGGTGAGGAAAGACAGAAAGAGGGACATAAAGAAAGACAGAAAGAAAGAGAGAAAGAAAGAAAGTAAGAAGTGAAGGAAGAAGGAAGGGAAGAATTAAAGATCCGTGCTCTCACTGGCCTCAGGGCAGCCTCGGACCATAGCGTGGACAACAGCTCAGCCGTACTTCAGGAGTGGCTCCGAGGGGTTCAGCATCTTTACCATTCAGTGGAGTGGAGACCCTCCGAGCAACCAAGGTAGGTTTCCGAATAACCCTCGAGTACTTTAAAATCAATCGCTTCATCCTTCCTCCCCTGTGCATCCTTCTTCCTCTCAGCTCCTATGAAGATGAGGAGGGTCCAAAGCACTGGCCGGACTCTCGCTTCACACATGTGATGAAGTTAAAGCAGGTGGCGCTCAGAACTGCCAGGAGACTTTGGGCTGACTACATACTGGTGAGGCAGTAATAACGGCTTGCAGGGCAGTGATTGGCTGCTGTCATTCATAATCACCTGTGTTAGGGTGTTACTGTAACTCATGTGATGACATCACAGTTTTATCATTAACTATAATTAGATTACTAAGATTAAAATAGTAATGCATTCCAGATAAATGGAGTGTGAGTACGGTAATGTGTGTGTTTGCGGTGTGTCACACCCAACACTGATATTCGCAGCATCTCATCATCGACGGTCAGATGTCGGTGTTTGTTCCTCAGTTTGTAGACAGCGACAACCTGCTGACAAACCGCCAGGTGCTGGCCGACATGATGGCGCAGAACCTGACGATTGTGGCCCCGATGCTGGAGTCAAAAAGCCTATATTCCAACTACTGGTGTGGCATGACCCCCCAGGTACGGTGCGCAGTGGAAGAGAGGGTGTAAAACATGAAGCACGACTCACTCGTGAGGTGACAATGTAGGCTTTCCACTGGCTGCCCAGGGCTACTACACCAGAACCCTGGAGTACATCCCAATCCGCAAATGGAAGCGGCAGGGCTGCTTTCCTGTGCCCATGGTTCACTCCGTCTACCTGCTGGACCTGAGGCGTGCAGCCAGCCGGGCTTTGGCCGCATACCCTCCCCACCCTGACTACCCCTACCATCTGGATGACATCATGGTGTTTGCCTTCTCTGCACTGAAAGCGGGTGAGACTGCACAGCACTCGTACTCTTTAATGAGAACCTGCAAGATTGTTTTTAAACAAATATTATGTATTGTTGCATTTTTTTTCTCCAGATGAATGTTTGAGCAGCTTGACACCGTTGCTTTCACCTTTACTGAGGGCACTAAAATTGTGATTTCAAGAGTCACGCGCACAACGTGGAAACCTGAAATGGTGAAAAGTCTTTTTTAGAGACTTCCGTTCTGAGATGGAGCAATTCTTCTTCAACTGCAGGGGTTCAGATGTACGTGTGCAACAAGGGCCATTATGGATATTTACCAATGCCCCTGAAACAGCATCAAACACTGGAGGACGAGGAGGAGAGCTTCACTCACACACTGACAGAGGCACTCAGTAAGCGCTTCTTCTTTTGGCACTTGATTTTATTCATTTTGCTAAACATAGTTGTCGTCAGCAAAGGGTTTTCAGCCCCTCTTTCTTTAATCACAGCTCATGCTTTCAATTACATTCGGCCTTTCTTGCTCTCACTCTCCTGACAGATGCCTCACTCCTCTGTCAAAGCCCTCTGTCACTCGTTTCCTTCTTCCCGCTTCTTTTTTTCACAATTTTGTGCAAAGGTCAGGCGTTGAGCCGCTATAAGGAATTCCCCCGAAAAAGAAATACTCAGCTAATAGATGGCAGGTCTCTTGGGTTTATTTGAAAAGTGAACGCGCAACATTTTCTTTCCAGTTTCCTATTCCTTGGAGCCTTCGCGGTATGTTTACACCCCACCGAAAGAGGCAGGAAAGATGGGATTTGATGAGGTACTGCTGCTTTTTTTTAACAAGTGAAGACCTTTTACATGGTTAGTTCCTTTCAGCTGTTTTGGATTTTGTTTGAGAGCTGAAAAGCCGACTCATTTCCCCCACCACTTCTAGATATTTCTCATCAACCTGAAGCGTAGGCCAGACCGAAGGGAGAGGATGCTGACCACTCTGGCCGTTCTTGGCATCGGCGCCACGCTCACCGAGGGCGTGGATGGGAAGTATGACAGTATACGACGCTACCTCGACAAAGCACCGGTGAAGAATGAACACTAGTGGTGTTTCATCAATCCGGAAAGATATATTGATCATATCAGGGTCCAATCATGGTCCACGGAGACGCTCAAATGTGAATCATTTTGGTTTGTGTTGCTTAGAGCAAAGATTAAGAAGGAAGAACTTTTTTTTATGAAGCTGAAAAGAGAGTAAACAGGCACAAACAGACTGTTGCCTAGAAACAAATCTTGAAACCACACCCCTGTTTAACTGAAGCATTTATTTATTTTCTTATCGAAGCCTGCAGGATAAAAAAAACTTGTGATAGTACTCTGTTAGTTAATCCAGAGAAATGCAGGTAAGGACATGTGAGGACACCTGATAGAATTATGACCCTTAAAAACATGTCTGTTCAACATCTGTTGAATTCTGCAAAGTATTTCAAGTCTTAAAAGTAATAGAGTTGCATTCATTTTAAGAATATTATCAACTACAGAATTTTTCAGAAATAATTAGCACATAAGCTGATGTTATCATAAATATAACCCACTGTCATGCTGGTTATTTTCTGATTAAGTCAAATGATACATGGATATATAATGACCGGACAGGATGAATATTGTGAGTCCCCCCCACAAAAGTGAATCTTCTACTCTCGTCAAAGAAATTCTGTCTATGTTAAGAATATATTTCCATTTTTGCTGTGGGAAGTGAGAGTGGACAGGAAGACATCGCCTGCCTGTAAATATTTGCAGGCAGTTTGGATGTCTTGCAACCGACTGTGATTGTGAGGTAATGTATGTATTTGCAGAGCCTTGAACTCGTCCCAGCTGCTGGCCCTGGGGATCGACATGCTGCCTGGCTACGAAGACCCGTATTCAGGGAGGGTGCTGACCAGGGGGGAGATCGGCTGCTTTCTCAGCCACTACAACATCTGGAAACAGGTGCAGTCTGAAAAAAATCTTTTTATAAGCAGCGATGTCAGCGAACTTGCAGCAACATGGAGAGGATTCACACGCCGTCAACCTCCAGGTAGCGCAGCAGAACCTGCGGCAGGTCCTGGTGCTGGAGGACGATGTCAGATTTGAGCCCAGATTTCGCAGCAGATTGGTGGCCATCGCAGAGGATGTGCAGAGAGCGGGACTGGATTGGGACCTCATGTAAGAATTTCAATTCACGTTCAGATTTTTAATCCAAAGCATCTCGTGACTGACCGATCGGCATCCTTGAAGTTATGTTGGCCGTAAGCAGCTGCAGGTGAAGGAGCCGGAGGAGTGGGTGAAGGGAGTCGGCCACCTCGTGCACCCGGGCTACTCCTACTGGACTCTGGGCTACATGCTGTCACAGCAGGGGGCCCAGAAGCTCCTGCAGGCAAAGCCCTTGAGCAAAATGCTGCCAGTGGACGAGTTCCTGCCAGTCATGTTCAATAAACACCCCAAGTGAGTGTCAGCAACCAATTGATCTGAGTGACAGCTTGATGGTGTCGTATTGACAATGATTTTACTGAATCCGTCCTTGCTGTTTCTTTTCCGGTAATAAATCAATTAATGTTTTTCAGAAACATAAAAAAATAGTTTGAGCACACAGGCATGCAATCCCCTTTAAAAATCAATCACTTAAAATCTCCTTGATCATGGTCAAGCTATCGTCCATATTACCTAAACCGGCGAGAAATCATCTCAATATTTTACAGCTAAATGACAAAGTAAAATATCTGACAGGCATTTTCCAAAATAATGAAAAATACACACCGATTTATGGATGCCGTGAAAGGGGACATGAAAGTCAGTTGGTGTGAGAGAAGAGGATGCAGCGACTCTGATTAGTTGGGGGAAGATGATTCGCTGCGGCGATCCCTGAAGGGGACAGCCGAAAGGAAGGGGAGAAGAGTTGCAAAAGCTTGGAAGGAATTGAATTTTTAGATTTTAAAGATCTCTTCCACCACACTCTCACTTCCTCAGGGCAGAGTACATGGAGTACTTCGAGAGGCGGGACCTGAGAGCGTTCTCAGTGCATCCGCTCTTGCTCTTCCCGACACATTACACCGGCGAGCCCGGGTACTTCAGTGACACGGAGACGTCAACCATCTGGGATGATGAGAGCGTGCCCACGGACTGGGACAGGGATGGCGTCAGACATCAACGTCCGCAGGACTCGGGGGAAATACTGGTGACTCTCCATCCTGGCGGTGGTGAGGCCCCGCCCCTTTCTAGCACCAGCAATAGGAATGAACTGTGAGAAAGTGTCACACAACCAGCAAGGATGAATGCCTTTTCCCCCTCATTTCTCTCCGTTTGTAGATTTGTCTCAAAATGAGAAAATGTAGTCATCCTATGCAGAAGCCAACAAGTATTTTTTGAACTGATTATACCATTAAGGAGTAAAAACTCTGATATCAACACTATGCTTAATACTCTTTATGTATGAAGTACAGAAGAGTGCTGTCAACTAAATTTTTCAAAAGTTTCAAAAGTACAATAGAGATGATGCACAGTTCTCCAAGGAATGATTTACCGACCAGTCTTAGGTATCGGAGCCAAATTTAAGTGCTCTCTTCCAAAAAATATGTGCAAAAACACAGTTTAATGTCAAAAACACATGGAACTATTTCTAAAGACGGTATGAAGGGAGAAAGACGAAAAGATGCATTTAGGTTGTGTGGAAGATTTTATTTGATATGTATCTATATATAAGATATGTTAAAACTTTGCAATGTCTCATTCTCTACCATCAGATGTTGTCTGTATCAAAGTCAGATTGTTAAGACAGACAGATGTACATTATCGACCCTGACTGTGAAATTGTCAGTCGGAATTAGACGACCTGGCATTGAGGTCGCAACCTACATTCATCCAAATGACAACCTCTGAACAATGTGGATTTCCAGCTGGGTGCCTTCTGGGAATGTAATATACAGTAAAGACATCCTGATGTTCCCACCATTTACAGTAAAAACGGACAGACTCAGCTGTCAGGCCTCATTGCCTTTTGGATCAAAATCATACATTTGATGTTTAACTTGGAAATGCTGCTGTTTTCCTTTTTGGACAAGCTCTCGTGCTCACTTTTGTTCACATTTGTTAGAAAAAAGAAATAAAAAAGAAATGCAATCCAGATAAAGTTCTGTACCTACACACCAGACGAATCTACAGTGCCCACTACAGTGATTCTATCATGTCAATTGGCTCTAGGTTTTATGGATGCATTAAGAGATTTCCATGTGAATTAGCACGAACCGGCTGACCAATAGAGAGCCTGGAGCCGTGGGGCCCCAGGCCATTTGTCAGCTTTGCCTGGGTGATAATCTAGTCTTATAGTCTGAGACCACCTGTCAGGACAGAGATGCAAATAACCGTACATATAGCCTTCTGAGTTATTTTATTATTTATTTTTTAAATGATGGATAATTATGTTGTAATTGTTTACCATCAAAATTAGTTTTAGTGATGGAAGGCCATAGACGTCCTCATTCTGGCTATTAACAGGCACATTGGAACAAATGGCTGCTGACATTACTCAAATGTTTTCAGTATGTTGAGATGTTTCATGTTTACCTTTGAAAGAAATAGAGCAAGCAGAACACAATTGTTACAAGATTTTAGCTACATTAAATGTAAGGTAAATACAAATACTATTCAGAAGTATCAGATATCAATACAAGCAACAATTCAGTTTCAATAATGCATTAAAACAATAAGTTGCAATTTTATTTCTAAATAAGCCAAGCCACTAAATAAAATTTATTTTTGTTGATGGGAAATAAGTTTTAATTTTTATTTTATTGTTTTTATGGAAGGAGGAAAAGCCAAGGGTAGCAAAGGATGCCGTTCCAACCATTTTGGCTTGTTTCTGAAAGTGCTGGCACTCCTAAAATGGAGACGCGCTCTGACTGTTGAACAGCATCAGGGAAGCAAGCAGACAATGAGCATGGTGATCAACTTCAGAATTTTTATTAAAAAAACAAAACAAAATGAAAAAAAAAAAAAACAAACAAAAAAAAAACAAAGCACTGGTATTTTCATGTCAAGCAAACAATGGAACCATTCTTATTAGTACTGTTCCATCTCACAAAATGAGTTATGAAAAGAATAATTAAACCACACAAATGATACGTTGTTTTTGCAATAAATTAATCAGCATAATAAAAGAAATAAAACATGCTTGTACTTCGGTGCTGCACAGGAAATATTGTAACTCCAATGCTCAAAATTTAAGAAACCTGAGAATATAAATATCAAAACACCTTGTTGCAACAATTATTTTTGTTCCACAGTTCCTCCTATTTTCTTTTAACTAAAGCTTTTATAAGAGGATTTAAAAAAAATTACATTAATGTAAAAATTAGGCATCAATTTTAAAAACATCAGTTTTGTACAATGTGCATATCTGAATTAGTGTGGTGACAAGGAAAATTTACTTTGTTGTCTTTTTTTTTTCTTTATAACACAGCGAGGCAGCGTAATAAAAAAAAAAAAATCAAATCAAATCCAAGGTGGATAACGCCCATCTGCTGTCAAACCACATTCAGTGATATGAACAAATACGATTTGGACTGAGCTCTTTCAATCGACATCTGCAGTGAAGTAACAAGATACAGGTATTTTTGCTTTATATCTCAAATACCACTTTTAAGCCTCCGCCGCAGACCAGCACTGAGTCTTTCCCTTGGTGATGCAAAACGCATGCTGGAATCGAAGACAAGGGGTGGTGGTGCAAGATTTATCCAGTAAAGTCATTACCACTGTCTATTAACAACAGAAGTTCATTGAGACGAGAGGGACTTCTGCTATTACACAGGTAGTAGTGATGTTGCATAAAGACAAGAACGAGGGTGCATAACAGACCATTTAGGTGCAGCCGATGCTTTTTCTTTTGTGAAATCCAAGGCTCGATGGCTTCGTAGGAATTACTGAAAGACAGGATGGATGGATTTTGAACAGACTTCGCCGAAGACAGAAACAAAATAACCCCTTCCCCCCGAAAAACAGAAGAAAAAAAAAAAATCAGTGAGGTATGTTCTTATTGTGATATCGTAGCTTTGAGAGCTGGAGAGTTGAGCGTCTGCTTGACGACACTTCCATTGGTGAGAAATGTAAAAATCAGTCCATTCATCCAAGGTCGCTGCCAGCAGCAGACCAGAAACTGTCATCAGATTGTGAACCCCGGAAAGCAAAGAATTTCATCCGTTCATTTAAAGTACACACGGTGAGAAGGTATGTGAAGACTGACTAGCGGCGGCTCGACACAAACACGCATGAGAGAGGAAGATGCCTGTGGAGCGAGCCGCCACGGCAGGTCGTGGCAATGAATCCTGTTCTGTCTGGAAAAATGAAAATAGAAAATAAAAAATCCCACGACAGACAATGGCCTGGATGCAAACACCTAACGAATTAATTACAAAAAAGAAGAGAAACAAAACAAAAAACAGCTACCCAGTTCTAGTATCACACTTTCTAAAGCACTTGGACAAAAAGGCAGTTTGACAAACCATTAGTTATTAACACATTAGCAAAGTTCCACAGTGCTCTCTTGTAGAAGCATAGTAACAGTGCAAGCCATTACACTATTCAGCCGAATACACCTATAAGAAAAAAGTGCCGTATTGCATAATGAGTATCTGTCATGAGCCCTGCGCGAGGCCATATATACCTATATGATGAAACTGTAAACATGGTGCAAAGTAGTTATGACATAGTTTAAGGCTTTCAGAGTCTCCTGAAGAGGTGTAGTTCACTGAGATAAAAAGGAATAGGTCCATGAGCTGGACTAACAGTGTGGAAACATTTCAACAATGGTTATCCATCATCTGGCCTGGATACGGTCTCGGCGTATCCAACATTACTTTGCGTGAGTGATTCCTTCCTGAAATAATGAGTGTTACACATATTTGGCAAGATAGGATTATTTGGGAACAAAGAGAAAACCCTCAAGGAAAACAAAAAAGTTTTTGTTGATTTTAACCAATGACATTATGAATGGGTCCAACTTATTTTGGTGTACTAGCAGAGCGGAGTTGTACACGGCAACATAACGTAGAGCCATCGTTAATGTTATCAGTAGTAACTTTTACAAAGTCTACTGATGTTAACTTTTACGTGTACAAGACAATGTTGAGTTTTTACCCATTGCCAGGCAGTAAGTATTCGTCGTTTTTCTTCTTCTCAGCAGTACCACGTGAATGCTACATGTACGAGTACGTTTGTCTGCTTCTGAAACTGTAAAGGGACATCTGACGTTCGTTTACCTAGGGCTGGGCAATATGGGAAAAAAGTCAACTTAGTATTTCCACTCTTACTCCTCCATATCAAAACATGCTATGTCATAGGAAGAAACAAAAACTGTGTTGAGTTTTTCCCCAAGATGTTGGGCTATTTCATAAACGTTTTTGAAATGGTTTTTAAAATTGTATCTTTAATTGATCAAACTTGCCATCTATCTGAGCTTTGTGTTGGCTTTTTAGTTTTTGCAAAAATTTTGATGTTTTTTTAAAGGGTCTGATTGCCGGTAGTCTCATGGTGTTTCCAAAGATTTCATCCAAGATCTGTGTCTGCATTGTGAAAATATCAACTGATTATCAAAAAAAAAAATAAAAAATTACACTCTGTCACATACAAGCTAATTTTAGACATATTGGTATTATTGCCCAGCACTAAGTTCACTGGATCAAGCCATCCCGTGATGAATGAGCACATTTACTTTCGAAGTAGCAGACCAACAATGAAGCATCAACCCCATTTCATTACATAGAAATATTTCCTAGGATATTTCCTATTTGCTAACAAAAACTTAATCATTGAGGAAAAAAGAATAGAAAAAAAGAACACACACGCCGACACTTACAGGCAATGCCACCCTATCAAGCCTAAACTGTTACCCCTAATATAAGGACTACAATTCATCACAATTATTAATTCTGTTGCTAGTAGCATTACAATTTTCTCTACATTAAAAGCTTAAAGCTTATATACATTTGCATCAGTATTAGACATAATACTACTGTGTATTATGTGTCAGCATTTCTTGGGTGATAAATGATCTAGACTTAAGGGATGGCGTGCAAACAGCTCTTCTACAGTGAAGCTCGAGCCACTTCTGGCAAAAGTAATATTTGATCTATAGTTAAATTGAATATACAAGGAAATACCCTCAGTGATGATGGTAACAAATGCAATAATAATAATAATAATAATAATAATTGGAAAAAAACAAAACAAAGGAATGTGTCACCACTAAAACTTTGAAGTATATGGAATCAGCGAAGTTAAAAAATAGGGGGAGAAAATAAAAAGCTGAAAAGCTTCTAGTCACTGCCTTGCTAGCTAACATCACAACATTGTGCTACTCGCGGTAAATAAATGGTACCCAAGAGCACGACAAGAATCTACAACTTAAAACACAGGTAAACAGGAGTTTTGGCTGATGATAAATGTGCAGATTTTTACAGAAAACGTGAAAAATCCCTGCAATTTTGTGAAAAGTGTTTGAAGCTTGAGGTTGTGGTTTTAGGGTTGGGTCTTTGTGATCAATTCCAATCTGCTTATTGATCCCAATCCTCTTATGGTCCTGAGTGAGAGAAACTGAAATATAGAATGAAAAGGTCCAACACATTTATTTTTATGTCAGAGATACTTATCACAGACAAGGTATTTTGGGATGTTATTTGGTCATAAAGAAATCATTGGTTCAATAGAAAGATCATAATGTACGTTGGTTTAACTCTGTGATAATATCTATTAAAAGTTTTCCAGCGCTCATGTCACAATTTATGACATGAAAACAGAATTATTATGTTTATAGTCTTCTCTAGTAACTGCATTGTTGATAGTCTTTTCCCTCCTTGTGTTTACCAATGCAGTAGTTTGTTAAGCCCAATGACACCTGTGAAAGCCAGCTTCAACCTGCCATACATGAACTTTGAAATGTGATTTTTTTTTTAAATACTTTCAGAAAAACATTCAGGAACCAATGAATGGAATCAAAAAAACACATGGAATTCCCACTTTCTGACCGGGTCCAATTCAGTACCAGTTTGAGACACCCAACCCTAGTTATTGAGCAGTTGGATAGTGGTCACATGACTCCTCTGTATGGATGGAGACAATGCCATTTTACCCTCACATCCGGCTGTGTGTTTCTTTGCGTGTTTGTGTGTATGTGCACGTTTTAGAGTAAAACACAGCAATGCCAAATTCTGTTCAGTGTATCTGATTGTAGCTGGTGAAACCACTGTGACCTCCCGGGCTCCTGATGCCGCTGCTGTGCAGGAAACCCCTTTCCCAGACCCCAAACACCTTAATGGTGCATGGCGGGGCTGGAGCAGGAGGATGTGCCCTTGTTGCGTCCCAACATGGAGGGCTGGAAGTCAGGGTGACGGCGGGCGTGCTTGATCAAGTGGTCGCTGCGCATGAAGCGCTTGTCACACAGTGGGCACAGGAAGCGCTTCTCCCCCGTATGGGTGCGGGTGTGGCGGGCCAGCTCATCAGAGCGCGCGAACTTCTTCTCACAGTCAGGCCATGTGCACGGGAAGGGTCGCTCGCCTGCAGGGGGCAGCAGAGGGAACCAATTGCTTACGGATCAGTTTTTAAAATACGACTCATTTGGGGGTGTCATCAAGTAAAACCTTAGAATAACGTGGCTTAAGAATGGAATATCTACATTTTTACTTTACTGGGTTGCTGTCTACTTGGAACATTTTGTTTAAAATACCCCCCCCCCTTAAAAAAGTCTGAAAAAATAGCTTAAATTAGGAGTAAGGTAACCTGTTAAAGGGCTGAAGGTCTGGAAAAGATTCTAAGCAGCAATGAAGGGGAGACCAGGATTTTTTTTTCAAGAATGACCCTTTAAGGTGTTCTTCATCGGGCCAAAATGGTAAAAATGGTATACAAAAATAGAAATAACTTCTGACATGACAGAAAGCAAATTTGCATGATTCCGTTCATATAAAACAAGACATTTACTTCAAATTTGAAAAAAGGTGATAACTGTTGAGCTACGACCCATAGTAGGTTCACTGGTTTGAATTTAAAAGCTGAGGTATTTTTGTGAAATTAATTTCACATAGGAATTAAAGAAATGGCTGCCATGTTACAAAATGTGATTAAATTAACCCGTCTGATATTTTCTATTACCATCCTATGCCTCCAGGTATACTGGCTTTCACTGGATTCGCAGATGACAACAAATGTCAGAAGTACAGAAAATACAGATTCAAGATACTTCATTGTGTAAGCAAAGAAAAAGCCATCGATAATCCTCGTTTTCTTCTCTGAGAATAATTTGTCTTGGTTTTAAACGATCTCAGAAATTGATTAGTTAAGATACATTTTGAATGTGAATCCCCCAAACCCCGAGTTTCACCTACAATGATGAACGTTATCCTTTGTTAGAGGCTGCAACTGGGGCGTGTGTGGAGAAATGACCCTTCTCCTGTCCGCAGTTTAACTACCATCTGCGCCGCCATTTTTATTATTCGATATTAAACCGGTTGTTAATCAAAGTCACATCTGCTCCTAAAAGCCAGCATCGCTCATTATGTTCCTCCCCCTGTGACACAGTTCCAAGACACTTTCGTGGAAATCGTGATGCCAAAATGGACAAATTCATAAAAAGTCTCGGATTGAGATTGGAGCAGATTACTATTCGCGAACGACCGGCGCTCGTAATCTCCCCCCGAGCGACACGAGTCAATCCAGGATAAGTGAGTCGGATGCTCGGAGCCATTTTCAAGATCACAAAGCCAGGCCACGTTGTTGTTGCTGCAGAACTCTTGTGGGCGTTCCCACTACAGTTTCTTTGAGCCGCTTCCTGTCCTTAATCCGTGCGCGCCTGCTCGGCGACCCCGAAAGCACCGTTTTACCCCATTTTGCAGAAAAGACGACGACGACAAGGCAAAAGACACCGCATGCGCACTGGGGACCCCCAGAGAGACAGTTTGACGGTTTGTTTTCAGCCGAGTCCGGCTTTCATCAACCGACGATCGGAATATAGAACGGATTCCGGGGCGAGGTGGGGTGTGATGTAATGTAACCCTCCCCCTCCCTCCCAACCGCCCCCCACATAACCCGCACAAAACGTCCTCATGTGTCGTCAAAAGCGTTACTAACCCGCGCGTCCATTATCGGACGCCCCCTCCCCTCTCCATCGCCCGACGGCCATTGCCCCGGCGTTCTTGCGCCTCTTTTTCTTTAATAATCGATCATTACTACGCGCGCTTCCACCTGTCAGAGGAAGACAGGCAGGGATGCGACTCCCCGAAGAATAAATAAACAAACAAAACAAAACTAAAAAAACAACAACTGAAAAACAAGAGTGCTGCCTACTGCCATCAACCGGATAGGCTGTGTCCGACAATGTACTCCCCTCCCGAGGCGACGGTTTCGTCTTACGTTCATTTCATATGCAAATCCGGTGGAAAGGAAGACATTCGTCACCGGTTTTAACGTCCAGCCCAGTTCTTTTGTTAGTTTTACTTCTTTGTACCAAAGGGGGTGTTTTCGGCCTTTTGTCTGACCACGTTAACCCCGCGGGTTTGTGGTAAAAACAACATAACTTCATCAAAAAAGTATCACGCTAATAACTGCTTAATACATCGACACACGAACTCGCCGTGTCTATGAAGGAATTGTAGCGTGTCTGTCAAGAGTTGAGAACAAAGTTGTGGAGTGAGGAGGGCCACACGGCGTGTGATGTTGTCCCCCGTACCTGTGTGTGTCCGGATGTGTGCCTTCAGGTGGGACGATTTGCCGTAAACTCTGTCGCATCCGTCGAAGGTGCACTGGTGTCGCTTCACCGGTGACCGCGGGCCCCCCGCGCCGCCGCCTCCTCCCCCCCGCAGCTGCTGCCCGGGGACCGGGGTGGCGGAGGGGGTCATGGTAGGGGTGGTCGGGTCGGACAACGTGGTGTAACCGCTCTCCCCGCCGCACGAGGAGTTGCTGCTCTCGGAGTAGGCCGACATGGGGCGGAACTTGCCGTGCAGGTCGGTGAGGATACCGGCCACCGCCATCATGTTCGCCCCCTCCAGCCTCAGCGTCTCTCGCACTTCTCTGTCCTCGCTCGACCCGTCAGGCTCCCCCGGGAGCAGGCCCACCGCGGCCGGCTGGCTGGCCAGGGCTACCGGGGTGGGTCTGTGCAGCACGGGGCCGCTGGAGATCGACACCAGACACTCGGCGGCGAAATAATCGGAGGAGGCCGTCAGCGACATTATGGTTTGCCTCGGTGCGGTTGAGTTAAGCTGAAGAAAAAATAAAAAAGGAAATAAAGGGGGTGGGGTGGGGGATCCGGCAGGAGGAGCAGTCGTTACTCTGAACCCGACCTCGTTTTCATCCAACTCGACGACGCTACCGTTCCCAACCGAGCCGCGGGAGTCCCATACACCGAGAAGAAGGCCCCCGAATGAGCAAGTAAATCAAATAAATGGCACAGATGGGCGAAAACGAGGTGCTAAAAGAGAACCGAAGCCCCAGACCCAACGTGCGCGTCCCTCTCCGCCTGACGGTTCATTGTGTCTGCGCTTCCCGAGAAGCCGGTCAAACCTACGCCCCCTGGTCCCGGTCGGAGAGGCGTTCAAGTCTAGTCGGATAATAAAGAGTCGCCTGTTTATGCGTGCTAGTTTTCCACAAAAAAATGAATATATAAACAGCGGCAAAATACGCCACACGCATAAGTTACTCCTCATAACTCGCTCCGTATCGAATCGATGTTCAAAAACAATGATTTAATGTCCCGAAAAGACCACAAATACAAACAAACCCAAACTGGTCATTAAGTATTAATACATTCCCCTCTGGTACATTTAACACGTGAGATATGAATTAGACGTGTCTCTATTTTATATTTCCACAATAAAAAAAACGTGTTTTACGTCCAAACGACCGCATTACGCAAATACGCCGCGTGGTTGTTGATAATCCACGACCCGAGAGTCGGGGGTGAACGAGGTTACCGCCTTTTTTTTTTTCTTTCCAGAGAAACGCGGGAAAATACCACATTTTCCGCGGACGTGAACGCAGCTCCAGTGAGCAGCAGGGACTGACGTCGCAGCTCGGGCGTGGACCGCGGCGGCTGCATCGTGGAAGGGTGGCGGGCAGCTTGGGTAATGATGGGGGAAGGAGGTCTGGATGAAAGGCCTGGTGTGGTTAATGTAGACTTTGCCTGGATGAGCGCCGGACGTGGCTGACTTCAGGGCCGTTATGCCATCACCCCCCCCCCCCACACACACACACACTAGACGTCTGTGTCCTCTTCCCCTCCTAGCTATTAATAACTTTATGAATCAGTTCGGTATCGATTGAGCATACTGGATAAACGTGTGGTTTATCGATTGTTGCCCAATTAAAAGTGTGTGACCGCAACCCATCCAATTTAGTTGTAAGAAGGAAGAGCACAATTGCAGAAATGCAGTAGTTCTCTTAGTTATTCTCTAATGCTGGTGGTTTGTTATCTCGTCCAGAGGCCAAACAGATAAGGCAGGAAGAATGCAAATCTTTAAAAACACATTATAATTTGTAAGAAATGTCTTGCGGATATCTGGTACTTACTGTTTGATACTTTTAGGTTATTTCATTGACAATTTTAAGTCTACAGTTGATTTTGAGGAAATTTCAAATGAATTAAATTGGTCACTGGCACTTTGCTCATGTGATTAGTTATTATATGATATATAGAACATCATCAATATAGAAGGAGAATTATTGTTCAAGGTCAAGTGAATCTTACAAGCCAAGAGTGAACTAAATTGACTAAATTGCAACTTAATGCATTGTCTTATCCTCAACTGTGAAACATTTGTCCTCCCGGGTCAAAATTACCCCATCCGGTTAAACTAATAGGAAAGGATCCGGTTTATTGATGAGTTTTATTGATATCAACACCTGTTTTTATTTCAAACCAGTTGTATTTAACACCTTTTTCACTAATTGCTGCAGTTTTTGCTCTCCTGTTCGGAATTGTTAAAAAACAGTTTCTGAGACAAAAACATTTGAAATTTGGGCCGCATTGACCTAAAAGACAACCCAAAGGTTATGTAAACAGAAGTCTTTTGGGTTTCCTGTAATCCATCTGATGCAGGGATTTGTTTTGGAAACTACTTAATTGTCCTTTCATGTGCTTTAGTTTACATCTAATTCTTCTAAGTTTCTTTTTTTTTTTTAAATCAGGCTGGTCCAATCTGGCATCACCAATAAGTTAGCCAACAAAACTGATAAATCTACCGTGTTCCTTGTGGGTGTCACTTTTTTAAATCACCTAATATCACTGTCCATGTTTTTTGCGTGACGATGTATGATATCAATCATTTGAATGAACGTGTATTGTGTGTTCCTACACCCCTAGATAATACATGGTGAGGTTATACTTTCTGAAGTCAAGAAAGTGTTCTGTGTGTGCTTGGCCTACCTACGTATGTTGAGTGTCCACCCGAGTTAATGGGAGTGTAAGATTTTTGTGGGGCTCCGCGTCGTATGAAGTGATTGGTCCAGTGAATGTTTGTAGCTCCAGCTTGGAAGGTATTTCCTGATTGGTTGCCGTGAGCAGGATGGATCACTGTGGAAGCCCACATACAAGTGTGGTCATTCAGTGGCTTCGAACAGTGCTTGGTTTTCATCCAGCTTTCATGTTGAGGCTCGGAGGCAGACGGACCTGCGCTGACTTGGGGTTGCTATGGCCATGTCCTCGCCTAACTATTACTACAAGCTATGTGTTACAATTATATTTCTCGTGCTACGTGGTGAGTATTATAGTCTTTATTATGCATTATTGATGTGGCATTTAATTTTCCATTAAACTTAAATTCAATAAGATTCAGGATGACAACCATGACACTGAGCCATCACCGTGGAAGTATGACTTTTTTTAGGACTTTGTTTAAGTACCGTTCCTTTTAGGAATATCTGTTTTTTTAATGTATATCTTTTTGTGTAGTTGGTGACTGCAGTCAGATAATGACAGATCTCTGTGATCCAAGCTGTGCTGGTGAGAACTCAGTATTTTGCTTTTTGTTCATATCAGATCATAGTAATGGATTTTCCGCATTCCAGTGAAACACTGTCTTTTGATCCTCATGATTGCCATGTTTTGATCCTCCATAGATTTTCCTCACTCTGACTTTTCATACCAGAAAGGGGTGAAGTATACTTACAGGTATACCACAACAATTACCACGAGCCTTCATGGCTCCAACGTCGGCAGAAACGGCTTGGCTTTGGATTGTGTGGTTGATATTGACGTTGTTTCCAAGTGTCATCTCATCATGCAGGTCAGCTTTATATAATTTTCCACATTGCGGTGATCAAAATGCAATGTGTGAATGTCAGTATTGTAATTTTTTTAATGCGAACAGGTTAGGAATCCAAAGATGAAGCGTCTGTCCCCTCAGAAGGAACACTCTGTACAGCGCTTAAAAAGTTTGAGGTAATTCACAATAGATATAAATGAATTTCAATGTTTTCAAACTGCATTTACGACCCGGTCATTTAGGAATGTTACCACTGTTTTTCCTATGAATGTGATACTCTGTTCAGATGCTCCACTCGTCTGTGTTTTGGGGTCTCAGGGGGCTCATCTGGTGTTTTTGTTTCCCAGGGAGTCACTAGAGAGAACCCGCCTCAAGTTTTCTCTCCAAGGAGGAAAGGTCAGAGTCCTGTGTCTCCAGGAGGGGGAGCAGGTGTGGGCCCTCAACATTAAAAGGGCATTTCTAAGCATGCTCCAGACCTCCCACACAGCCGTTAAACAAGAATTAGAAAAAGAGGTGAGGGTTGATAGGGTTACGCGTCATTTAATAAATCAATAAATGGGGCTGAAGCTCCTCAGCCCTTTTGGTGTATTTGGATTAATGTGATTAACTCCACCTCCAGGACTCGAGTCAGAAAACTCATGACTTCAGACACAAGCCAAACAAATTATACTAGACTTGCAACTCAACTTACTTAAACACCAATGACTTCACCTGGACTTGAGCCGAATGACTTGTGCGTTATGATGCTCTTACCGGGCCCAAATGATTGAATTGCATCGCAATTAAAGACTACTCTTTCAAAAACTCTAATGCACAAACCCTGAAAATCATATACTGGGATGAAACAACCTACTGTTGTGTTTGATATTTGAGCCCGCAGACAGCAAAGTAAGTCTAGACTTGATGGTAGTCAGCTACCCTTGTCGTTCACCTCGTCTGTAGTGGGAATTAAATGAGAATTTTACTTTGCAGTAGCACGACCAGTCCAGCAAATACTGTGCTTATTCATTCAACCTACTGTTCAGCCACAGGAGTACTGGAGGCAGAGGAGATAAAATTTGAAATAAATAAATAAATAAATAAATAAATAAATAAATAAATAAATAACCACCCCAATAAAGCATTTGTGCTTTCGTTGTTTACCAATTCATCGTGTTGGTATTTTGCCACGCAGTTATATTTGGAATAGCTGTCTTTATAAGAGTGGAATGTGAAACCCACTGTGTCAAACTTTCACGTTGACTATCTCATCTCGAGGACTTGACTCGGAACCTTGAGACTCAGTTGGGACTTGAACAACAATGATCTGGCCACACTTCCTTAACTTGTTCACACATATATCTCCATCTGACCGTACGTTAATGATTTTCTTCCTCAGACCGATGTGTATGGAACCTGTACCACCAGGTATGAGAGACGAGGACAACTGCTGCTGAAAATCAGGGACCTGAAACAGTGCCAGCAGTCCCGTCTGGCACACTTCTGGCCCCATTCAGTGGCTATGACAGAAGATGCAGTGAGTTAAAGCCCTTGGAAACAATATACTGTACTGCCAGATAGAAATATATTAATATTAGTCTGCAGAAAATAGAAGGATAATAAATCCCTTCATCTCCTTTTGGGATCCCCAGGCATTCACTCAGCAAAGGATAATCCATCACTAAGAAAAAAGAAAAATTAGGAAAATAATAAAAACAGAGCAGGGCAAAATGATAAATTCCTTTTACATTTCAGATAGTTGTTATGTATTTACATTTTTGAAATGCTAGGATAATAATGTTTCGTGCTTTATGGCAGATGATCATCCGTCTCACCTGTTTTGTCATCAGGCTGTGCAATCAGACCTACGGTGTAACCAACGTCACGGTCCCACAGTTATGGAGGAGGTCAATTGTACCGAAGCTGTTTCCATAGCAACATGGTCCGAGAGTGCAGGTTTGGTGAAAACTCAAACCGTGTCCACCGTGCTTCTGCTCAGAGCCCAGCCAGGAACAGCTTCCCGAGCAGGTCAACTGCACTCATCATGCTCTTGACGGTGGTTACTTAAGTGAACTTACGTTGTGTAAATATAGCCTCGTCTCTTCTCCTTATTGCCCCCGCAGACTCCTTAGGTCACGGCGTACAAACTGACCTGCAGTTTGAGGATGAAGGGACCTCAAGCCCGGGAAAGGGTTTCACACCTCATCAAGCTAGCCAAACTGCCAGGATGTTGTGTAGCCCCACTGCAGACCCAGAACTGGTAGGCATCAAATACAACATGTATCAAGAAAATATGTAAGAAAAAACATATCACGATATAAAGAGGAACTTTTTTGGTATCCATATAGAAATTTTAAACAAGGCAGCCCAAATTCCCAGCACTAATTGCTGTATGGAGAGGAGTTAACATATTTAGATTCCTGGGCCTGGACTGTATCGTCACACAGCCGCAGAACTCGATTGATGATCGTGTGCTTCATTCACTTCTAGGTCTCACAGCTGTTTCTTCAATTGGCTTTCCAGCTGAGAGATTTGAGTCTATCTCAGCTCAAGACACTTTGGCAGGAAGCCTCTTTCAAGTGCCGGAACGACTGGTTGGTGTTCCCTCCATTTCGGATGTTGATTTAAATGGAAAATATTTCAGCTTGAACTTGGGTGTCTTCGCCTCAGATGTCTTTTTGGTTTTTCGGAGATGTCAGGCTTAACTACCATGAAATTACATTAATGTTGAAAGGTCATCAGTAAATGTGACAACATTAGAAACGTGGCGGCAGACCAACCAGCACACTGATATTGCAATTCATCGAAAAGCATGAGGGCTGTTTGCGCTCTCATTTAACAGTTGAAGAAAAAGCAAATTGTCAGCTCAGAGACAGAAAAGATATGCAAAGGAACACATTCAGTGTAAATCTTTTTTCAAAATGTTTCAATAGTTTACACATTATACATCAAATTGTAAATTTGAGCAGCAGACTTTAATGCTGTTATTCCCTGTTTTGGACAGGCAGCCCTTGCTGGATGCGTTGCCTGCCTGTGGATCTGAAAACTGCATTGCACTTTTGTCTGATCTCATGAAGAATGAAGAGTTGGAGGAAGAAGAGGCTCAGTCTTTCCTCACTACCATTGCACTCATCCCTCATCCGTCGCCACAGATCCTCCACTCTGTCAATGTAGGAAAATTTCCCTTTAATTAATGATGACTTGCTTTTTTTTTCCCCATAAAGAATGAAAAAAGGGACCATTTGGGGATCTTTTAGATGAGCAGCTGTTGCCTCCGTAACCAGACACTTGCCCATATTTATTCATGTTTATGAAAATAGAGTTATACCTTGGCTCAGCACCTCAGTTTGTGTTGTTTGTGTCAGGCCTTGGTTGCAGTGCCAGCGATGGGATCCAAGGCCCTGTTGGCTGCTTCCTCCCTCGTTCATAAACTCTGCCAGTCGTCTCCATCAGCCTGCAGAGACCTTTCCCCGGTGCAGACCCTACTTCAGAGGTTGGAGGACAGCTTGAGGGGAGGGTGCAGCCAGGAAGCGCCCACTCGAGTGAGAGAGGTACTCGAAACGTGGTGCCAATAAAGAATTTGCTGTACAGATGGACTGTCATGCTCCTGATTTTTGTCTTCCATTTGGAAAAAATCCAGTAATTTCTGTTTTTTTTTAGCATGATTTTGTTTTAGAGCTTTTTTTCAGTGAACTGATACCATTTTTTCATACTTTTGAAATCAACCAGTCAGGAAAAAATGAGATATCATGTATATAGAAAAATGATTCAAATGGTCTTAATCAATCATAAGACAACAGCAGAAACTCCAATCACAGGATATAGACAAAAACTCTGTAATAGAATATCATAGTCAGATGATAATCTGTTTCCATAGATTTTATGAGTTTGAATTTTGGACCTTGGATTCTTGTACTGAAAGCTTTAAGAAGAAATGGTTTCTAATAATGGTTTATATTTTGGTCCAACAGCTTATTTACTCATTGAAATCAGTGGGAAACTCAGGTCTGTCCCATCCTGCCCTCATTCTTCTGTTGAATCGCTGTGCACGCAGCCACTCCGCGGCCCCAGAGCTGAAACTCGCCGCCATACATGCCTTCCGACGATTCTGCTGCTCAGCTGATGTAAGTTAGATGTGTGAAATAAACTTTGGTTGTGGAAATAATGTATTTTTCTATTATAGGTAAACTTGTGTGTACCTGTTTTCTGCTGCATCACCACATCTCATTGTAAATCTTCAAAGCACGCGTTATTTTGTGGAGCCAAATATTTGAACAAAGTTAAAACTGCTGCATGATGGGATGAGATGGAGGTAAAAATGTGAGAAAATTAGCAGGAGTGGGTCATCAGTGACTGACAGCAGTTTCCTTTTTTTCCTTTAGAGATCTGTGCTGTTGCAGCTGTATGGTTCGTCCCAGGAGGACCCGGAGGTCAGAATCGCTGCATACCAGCAGCTCATGCGCTGCCCGAACCAGAACGTGTTTGAGGCGGTGAAGATGACCCTGAGAAATGAGACCTCCGGCCAAGGTCTGTGTTGGAGCAGATGGTTTGTAGAAGGATTGTCCAGATAATCTCCTCCTTTGAGTGAGTTTAGCAGTGACAAGGAAATACCCCACGCGGGGTTGAAAAAAAATATCCATGAAATCCAATTTATAAAGCTTTTAAAGCTATGCGCATTTTTCAACCGCCCACATTGTACAGCCTGACGTCAAATTGGAGTTGACAACAAAGATAATACTTTATTGATGATATGGGCTGTGAAATAAATTCAGATATCAATAAATCAGCTGTCTTAAGGTATTGTAAATTTTGCCAGTAAAATGCATCAACGATTAAAAGGAAAAGTAGGTATTGTGTGAAAAACTTCTCACCGAGGGCAACAGTCGGAAGACATTTCTTTGATTTCAGTGTGCTTTTGAAGAAATTAGATGTTTTCATGCAACATCTACAACAATTAGAAACCAGTAATAAAGTCTTCATAATTTTACTTCACAAGTACATGAATTATATATATTTTTATATAGATATAGATATAGATATAGATATATTATTATACATTTAGGTTGAAAACAGTATGGCATCAATATACATATCAATGTCATAAGGTGTTGACGTAATGTGCTGTTGAAATTTAAATTTTGGACATTTGTATGATATTGAATTTTATTGTATATTTTTTCATTTACCACCAAGTTTGTTTTATTTCCATGATTTTTTTTTTTACCTCATCTGTCTGATTAAACTTGAGTTCTTCCATACTGATTTTTCAAGCGGAGTCACACATCTCCTGCTAAACAGTGGCAAAGGGAGATTTTCATTTAACGCCTCTGTATTTGCAGTGGGCGCGTATGTGTGGAGTCACCTGACAAGTGTCCTGAGGAGTGAGGACCCCATGAAGCAGACCCTCATTGATTCACTCCCTGATGACATAATAAGCAGAGACTTCGAAGCTGAATTTTTAAAGTACTCCTCTTATGCAGACCACACTGTTGCTACAGGTAGTGTCTGCTTTGATTTGCAATTTTTGGCAATCGGAATGATCTCATTATTGTCCTTAATAATTTTCTTTAATAGTTAACGCTATTATTCACCTGACTATCAAACAGAGCATATGTAATTATTACAAAAACAGAGGGTTAACGATGATTATGGCGATGGAATTAGAGGTGAACTGTATGTTTCTGACAGTTCTTTTTCTTGTTTGTCAGGCATGGGAATTACAAATGTGGAAACATCTGTGGTCTTTTCCCCCAAATCATTTCTCCCGAGGTCAGCCTCTGCCAACCTAACAGTGTACTTTCAAGGTCGAGCCAGCAACCTTATGGAGGTGAATTTCATTTTTATATATTGTCTTTGTTTAAATAATTGCCGTCTGTCTCCAATAAATTCCTTTGGATCCCTTATATGTAGATGGATGTTCGTGTTGAAAATGCCGAGCCACTCCTGAAGGACCTTTTCGGTCATGGGACCCCTAAGTTTGATGGAGCCTTCACTAGTCCGACTCAAAAGCACGTGCAGACCAAAGAGGCGGGGAAGAGGAGGCGAAAAACAGATGAAGGCCTCAACGGAGAGAGACACATGTGTTTATCCAGCTCCAACAGTTATCTGAACCAAGCCAGGGCCATGGTGAGGTCACAGAAAAGGTTGCAAGACAGTAGGCTGGTGTCTTATCATTGGGGTGTGTGCCGTAAATTGTAATCAATTGTAAACTTGGTCATGTGGGATAAGACCAAAGATCAGATCTGTTGTGGGGCTTGGTTGTAGAGGCCAATGATATTGCATCTTTGCTTTATGGCTTGGAACCAGTACCCACCTTTGACTTTTAAGTGCATTTGTAAAATACTGATACACTTGAAGGGACACGTCTCCTCAAAGTAAAGTAAAGCAATAGAACTGGCAGGAGATGGAATTTCTCTTGTGGCCATCAAAGAGCCAAAAATTACATTAGAAACAACTCAACTCTTCTTAGCTCACATACTTAAAGTAATCCCCAGCCCCTGTTGTAAGCGGTATCGTATCAAAGGCCGGGGTTTTTGGTTTATAAAATAGGAAGAGAAGAAAGAAAATAATCCTTGATAAATCTGCTGGCAATAAAGACTGCGGATTATTCCGAGTAACCAAGTATGATTTCTGGAAAAAGATTGTTTTATATGGGTTTTTGGATGTTGAGGTTTTGGCTCTTTAAGCTCCATAAGAGAAATGTGATTATCATGGGGATGTTTAATAGCTGAAGAATGCAGTCCATATTGGAAATTGAAGAGGACGCAGTTGCCGGTAGTGGTGAGGAGTTGGCACATCGTGTTTTTGCTTTGTTTTTTTCCAGTTGTTTGGGAGGAGGAATACGGAGGAGCGTAAGCCAAAGTGCTGGATTGGTCTGAAGGTGTTTGGCAACGAACTCAGTGCGTTTACCTGTGAGGATCTCTACAATCAAATCCAGCAGCTGTCGCTGAGTGTGGCAGAACTGGCTGTCAAACTGCTCAAGGTACGGACGTGGTTGAATGCTGACTGCCTCTCATTTACCAGCACGCTGTATTTCCCTCTAATGCTCCTCTTTGTCTCCAAGGGTCAGGAGGTTCAGTTGAACCACAGGGCCGTTCTGATGACTGATGAGCTGGTTCTGCCATCTCTGTCTGGCTTACCCATCAAAGTGGGCATCAACATGACATCTCTGTTTTCGCTTCGCCTGAAGGGCAACGCAAACTACAGAGATATTTCTCACTTCTCCCTCAGTGGTCACATCAAACCCAAGTAAATCCATACTGTTAAACATAACTCTTATTCTAAAGACTTTCTAGCTATATCAGTGCTTAACTGCTCTGTGCTCTCAGTGCTTATGTAGGCCTGTCAGCCAGGATGGGGATCGATGGTGCGCTGGGTCAGGCTACCGTGGAGTGGATGTCTGAACTTAGGAGCTCCACAAGTCTGGATGGAAGTGTCCATCTGCAGGAGGGCCAGGATCTCCGGGTCACTCTTAACACACCTGAGGATGTCATGGATATCATCTCTCTTAGGTACAGAATTTTAATAAAGACTAACGAAATGAAGAACATGTAAACTTTTGTATTAGGTTGACACACATATTCATGGTCCCCAGCTCCAGAGTGTTCCAGCTAAGCGGTGACCACAGAGATGAGATAAAAGGGCCAAAGAGCCGCGTCCAGAAGACCAGCTGCACACCGAAGGCCTGTAAGCGCTGGGTGTCTGCACACCCTTGCAAGGATGCACATACACAGCTTCGATCACTTTTAGCTGTTGGATTCATTATGAAGCATCTCTCTTGGCAGGGTCCAAGATGGTTGGCTGGCAGCTTTGCGCCAATGCCTCTTATCCCCATGCTGCAGCTGGATTTTCAGTCCCTCCCTCGGGACCAATGTACCTCTCGCTCAGACTGCTGAAGCTTGACAGAGGCCTCCATTACTACTTGCTTGAGGCTACGTATTCACTGCTCCAACAGGTATGAAGAAATCCAATGCTCTAATTATGACTTTCAGAGCTGCAGAAGGTTTTTTTGGGTTTCCCGTAGCTAATTTCAAAAACAACATATCATCTATTTCAGAGAGGTTCCTGGCTTCCAAGAGAGGCCTCACTCCACCTCCTCCTGGCAACCCCTCAGTCTTCCATCCCCCGGGACACATCTTTTGATCTGGCGTTCAATTCTCACAGACTCCTGCTGAGGGTCACCCATCCTTTGAAAACCATCCTCCTCCAAGGTTAGACCAGCAACACTAAAAGGATCCTGACTTGCGTTCGCTTGTGCACTCAAATTATTGTAACTCTTTTCAGGGCAACTTGAACAAGAGAGGAACATAAAGACAGGAAAACTTGAGCTCTTGATTGATGGCATTCATTACTATGTCATGGTATGTCAGATCATTGTTTTCCTGTTGGTTTCATGTCGACATTGATATAATTTGTGTGTCATAAAATATGTTCATTATCGGGTCGTCTGCAGGGTTTGATTGACACCCACACTCAGGCGTCAGAGCACAGGGTACGCTACCACTTTGAAGCCAAAATGGACGCTAGTCAAAATCCCCTGATCCTGACGGCAAACGTTACCCGTGGACATGGCAGAAAGATGAGTTTTTCTGCCACATTAAGGAATGTGTTCAGAGAAACTGCATTGCTTACTGGTATAAAAATCAACATAACCAAATAGTAAAAGGATCTTCATTTTCATATGACGTTTTCAAGTTATTTCTGTATCAGTTTGCAGAATTTTTTCCATTGAGTTATAAATAGTGTGTATCTTCAGTGGCCCTGGAGCGGAGGTGGGACAGCAGCAGCAGACAGTACTCTGTGGAGGCCGAGATGCTCTTACCTGGTGTGGCTGGCAGCAGGTTGCTGGGGCTGATGGAGCAGAAAGGCTCTCTGTGGAGCTCCGCCCTGCGGCTCAAATACGGCCTGGGGGGTGAGAGACTGAGCACATTTACTTTAAATGGGTGCAACAGATTGAGGTGGAAAAAAAACAAAGGCTATAAAACATGTTCTGTTATCACAAATTTTACATGATCAAATTCTGTTTTTTTGGAGGGGGGGGCAATTCCTTAATCAATTCATTATTAGAGACATGTTTTATATATTGTAATTTCAATTATGAATATAATTATATTGTAAATAATGCTATTATATATATATATATATATATAATTAGAATTTATATCTACATTATATAACTTATAATATATACATACATAGAATTTGATAAAATTATATAATCATATATTTACATATGACATGTGACATTACTTTTACTTTTCTTCTCCATTTTTAAAAATTTTGTTTAGAACTTCCACTGGAGTCCTGTTTATGCTACCTCTCCCTATCCAAATTTAAAGCACATTCAGATTAGACTTGTAACCCAAACATAATTCATTATCATCGACATCATCGGTTTTTCTTGACCTTTAACCTCTTGAGGTGATGCCCGGAATCTGCATCAGGAGTGCTACACATCTCAGAGACTAAGGAGTGAGAGACACTCAAACCTCAGCTACCTCATGAGAGCCGATCATGAGTTCCACTGCTCCAACACCGATCCGATCAACCACAAGGTAACTGCAGGCTTTTCAGCTATTATACATTATTTATTGACAAATTTAATTTTATTTCAGACGGGGAGGGTGAATTTATTACTGTGACTGAAAGGTCTGTTGCTCATCTTTCCCTTCCCAGCTCCACCTCAGGCACGAGGAAAGCCCCAGCCATGTTAAATCGTCCTTGGACATGAGTTATGGCAAACACTGGGATGAAATGAACAACAAACGCACACTGCTCCTGAGTCAGTCCTTCAAAAATCAGTCCAGATTAAATCACACCAGCTACACACTGGAGGTAACCTGGATTTAAAATCTGATCTCCAATTGATATTTGATTTCCGGCTGTTTTATTGTAAAAGCACCTTTTTAAAAATTCCAAACACACAAACATAAGAAAATAAATGACTCTACCCTTTGCCTTACGTTCCAGTTCAGTCTCCAGATTCCAGAGAAAAATTTGAATTACCGCACACAGCTCATGCACTCACTCCTGAGACACCTTGGCTCTGAGAGCAGCACTCACCTCAAAATAAACTACAACAACCTGATGCCGCTGGTGGCTGGATTGCACTGGAAAACCCCTCCGAAAAACACCCCACTGAAGAAATGGGAAGGTGAGTCTTTTGAATTGCAGTAAAGATAAAAAGTATCACTGTTCATATTTAATGTATCGATGATCAGCCTCAAAGCATCGACTCAGATTTATTTCTTGAGGGCACTTTAAAAATGACCTTCGCCGTAAGAGACTAAAAGATAAAATGGAATGAAATGAATAATTGAATGTAAAGCAAAACAATAGTCAATAGGAACACGAAGGAGACAATTAAAGGGCCATAAAGCAAACAATGAATACCTGCGGTTTGAGAACAATTTAAATGATAAGAAATAGATCTCAGGGGCGGCACGTGGCGCAGTGGTTAGCGCTTCAGCCTCACAGCACGAAGGACCCTGCTTCGATTCCGACAGGGGACCTTTCTGTGTGGAGTTTGCATTTTCTCTTTGTGGGTTTCCTCCAGGTTCTCCGGTTTCCTCCTACAGTCCAAAAACATGCAGCAGGTTAATTGGAAAAAATTGGGAAAATTGCCCCGAATGAGTGAATGTTGTTTGTCTGTATATGTGGCTGAGTGGCGACCAGTCCACCCCGCCTCTCGCTCGATGACAGCTTGGATAGGCTCCAGCATCCCCCGGGACTCTGAGTGCGGGATAAGCAGCTGACGATGGATGGATGGATGAAAGAGAACTTAGAACTAACACTTTTTCGTGTGTTTTTGAGTTGAAAACTAAGGGAAATTGATGTTAATGAAACATGTGTACAATTTGTCATTTGATGTCAGCTATTTGTAAGTAGCTGGTTGATCGCGAACATATAAGTTGCACATTAGCTTCAAATTAGTCTTTAAAAAGCTAATTTACAAGTTTTCCTCTGCATGGCCATATTCAATATCCAGCAAACAGATAATACAAAAAAAGAGTCTTTAAATTCTTTAAATTGATAATAAATTAGGATGCGCTTCTACTCTGAGTTTTATTAATGTGATTTTCCTAGTATCATCTTATATTGCCATCCCCTAATTAAATAATTTCTATTCTTAGGGATATATCAACACATGTCAAATGATGTCGTGCTTCTTATATTTGTGCTCGTAAGCAAATACTTGATAGGGAATAAATGTTGATTAGTATAAAGAATTATAAATAATATGCAGAAGAAACAAATAATTATCAAGCGAAATTGCATTTTCTGCAGGTTATAAGATACACACTAATCAACATTTTATCGCTCAGGCACATTTAACATGGACACACCGTGGCTCTACATCTACACTGTCCACAAACTGCGACAGCACCAGCGCCACACACTGCAGCTCACCTCTGAGCTGTCGGCGAGCAAGTGGCTGACCATCCGTAACCTCATCCTGGAGAGCTCCTACCGGGACAGAGGGAGGGAGAAGGAGGGCCGCTTAAAGCTCTACTCACCGGCTGTCACATATTTACAAGTACGGGAACCACCTTCTTTGTGTCAGACATTACAATCTCCATTATTTGCTAAATAATTCAATAATTACTTTATGTATGAAGTCAGGAGAGAAGAGATCATTTCTTAACATTAACAAATAAAACAATAATAAAATGGTAATTTTCAAGGACATCTAAAGCGTAGCCTAGTGGCTGTCTCTCCTATCGGGACCGATTTGGTATATAAGAGACTAGTGCTTGAATGTTGGGTCAAGAGGTGTGAGCAGGCATGTCAGTGGGGTGGTGGGGGGGCTGGTATTTTCATATCAGGATAACACAGAATATTGCTATAGTTTTGTTCACTGTTTTCTACATACCTTCTGACTGCTCCATCCCCCACCAGGCAGAAGGGTGGGGCATGATGGGAAAGCGAATTGTTAAAGCCTCCTGCTTCTTGAGCTCGCTGTGGACGGATCCCCTGACAGGAGACATTTCTCTGGAGGCCTTGAAATACAGCCACACCCTGCTGATGTCCTCCAGCTACAGCAAGCACAACATTAGCCTCACCGCTGCTCTGAACACTGTTGACAAGGTGGGTGGCGACATGCAGCAATGTCTGTGGAGCGCCTGTATCGAGTTAAACACGCCACAGCGTGAAATTTTCATTTAACGCTGCTTTTTGATGTTCTCCTCTGTAAATCCACCCAATTCTGTCCTGATACAGAAGTTAAAAAAGAGACAAGTGATACTGAAGATGACCTTGTCGGAGCCTTGTCGGAGTCAGCCTTCTGAGCTGGAGCTAGAGGGAAGGTTGGAAGAACTGAGGAAGGATAAAGAGATGTATCAAAAAATAGCAATGCTCCAGTTTAGGTGTGTGTGGCAATGTTATTTATGTAATCTGTGAATGCACTCTGTGTTTATTTAGATCTGTTTTGTTTTTTTCACAAAGAATATACAGGCTACTGCTGATTTTAATAGCAGTTTCGTCTTGCACAGACAGCCCTTTCAGACTTTTCCTCCGAGTCTTCTCCTCAGGGAGACTTTCACTATCGACCTCCTTAAAGGCCTCTACATCCTAGAGTCGAGAGCCGGTTTCCAAAGCAACAAAGAAGTCATTCACAATTTCACCATCGGCTACCAACCGACAAGTCCTTTTGTACGTTAAGTTTAATCATTAACTCTTCCTTTTCATTGTTACTATAATGTAACTGTGCTTTGCCTCCATCACATCCAGGTTTGTTCTGTACTAATTCATCCATTCAGCACTCAAACTTTACCGTCGCACACGGAAATCTGCGTAACCCTGTCTGGCAACGAGGTACATAAGCAGCTTTCTCATCAGAGAGTGCAAAGAGAAAAAAAATGAATTCAACCAATTTATTTCATATCTTTCTCACCTCTGCATGTTTTATAGTTTTATTGTGCATTTACTTAAATTCACTGTTTTATTTTACTCTCCTACATGTGAAAATCACATCAATTTTATAACTGAGTGTGACCTACATAACAAATAACTATGTTCCAGAATTTTCCATTTCATGGAGTGCCTCAGTCAAAAGAAATGTCTTGATCAAAGTTGTGAAAACATGAATGTACTAAACAGTATATTACTGCATCGTGCACTCATCTACAGACCCAGAAAAGTATACGAGGGAGGTTATGGGTTGATAGCAAGGAGAAGCTGAGTGCCTTCGGTCAAGTTGAGCTGAACACCAAACAAGAACTTAAAGTTAGAGCAAATGTCAGCCACCAGCTCCAGGTAAATAAACCTCCGTCACTCCGTTCTATATTTAGTTTGTGGAATTACACTTAAAGCGTAAAAACCTTTGATTGAAGTTTGGCAAAGCAGTGATTCTTATACATGCAGTTTGCAGTCAGCGGAGTAAAAAGAGTTGTATACTGTGCTCTAGCAGTTTTCAGTATAGTTTACAGTAGAAAAGGCCAAACTTATGACCAGTTCAGCTGTTATTGCTGTTACAGCTGCAACTCCCCTCCTCTGCCATAGTGGAAGGAGACATATATTGGAACCCCAAAAACAACACCGACTTTGATTATCTCACTCGGGGGAGAGTGAGAATAGAACGGCAGGAGTGTCAAGTGAGTAAAGTCATACGGGAATTTTAGTTGTTGCTTGTATCAGCATTCGCATTTTCCAGATTTATTTTTCTCTGAGCAGGTCGCCGTGCGACTCAATGGGACATCTGGCCGAGTCGCTGTCTTGTCGACTCTCAGACATCCCTTCAAATCAAAGATTCCCAAAACACTTGAGGTGGGTTGTTTGGGTGAATCAGGAAGATTTGATGCATCAGTTCGTACATGATGAGGGTATGCTTTAAAAAGTACAACATGACACAATGCAGCATACCGGCCATGTTGTCCTTGCACATAGCAATCACTTATGGCCTCTTGATTCACAAAAATATGATTTTTATTCAGTTTTATCCTAAAGTTGAATTGTTGACAGGTATTTGGTTGAAATGTCCACATACACTTGGTCATAGCCACTTTTCCACCAGATTTTTTCATTCATCAAATGCAAAATATCAATGGAAAACTAAAGTGTTTGCTTATCAAAAATAGATTATTTCAGGTTTAAGTCCTGCCTCCTCATACCGCCATTTTTTTCCCGTCAAGGCAAAAGCCACAGTAGATATTTTTCCACTAGCTGGTCGTGGGAGCAGCTCAGTGCGAGTGAGGGCTGACGGGAAGGACAGGGTGACACTGGACGTCCAGATGTTCCACTCCCTCCAAGGTGGAGACAGAAACCTCGGACTAAAACTGAACCTTTCCCAGAGCTTGCTGCCTTCATTCACTGACCTGAAAGTAAACATGGCTGCCAACGTGACACTCGACAGGTCTGTATCGCTATGTGATGTATCGTCTTTGTTTACAATCTTGTCCTTATCTGCAAAAAAAGCTTTACAGTAACCACACATATAATTATTGTTTATTGTTTGACTCCTGCCCCTCCAGTTTGTCTCTACGGGGCATCTATGTGCAGGGATATGAGTCTCTGCTGGCCCAGGTGCAAGGGTCTCTGAAAAGCACAAGGGGTCTCCATGTGGCTGTTTCTGGGGACCTGAGACATTCATTGACCAACCTCGCTATCCTGCCCACAGCGCTGGGATTAGAGGGGGCGCTGGGAGTGTCTGACTGCGTTATTGAAGGTAGATCCGTGCAAATGTTATATTATAATATCAGAACAGTTTTTGCAAATCAGTATGGATAGAGTCATATCTCCTTTTTCAAACAACGTAAGTTGATCTTTGGAACCCATTTGAATCCTTATGTCTGACAGGACCATCTCAAATTTTCTAGACTTTGAAAACTTTGCGAGCCATGTCAAATTAATGGTTTGTGCACTGCAGGGCAAATAAGACTTCAAGTGATGGAGACTTTGTACATCGTGGAACTGAAGCATCTAAAGGATTCAGGAGAGGAGGCCGAAGAAAGCACGATGAGGGAGATATCTTACGCGGCCCTTGATTGGCTGTGCGTTCAGTCTGGGACGGAGAATTTTTGTGTAAATGTAAGTCTCCAGCTGGGGACTCAAGGGACAGGTGAAGTCTATACCCAGCTAACCCACTCCTTCCACCTTCTCAATGCCACAGGTATTACTGCTGCTCGGTTCATACATACAACATCAACATTTATCTAGATTCTTCTCATTCAGTTTTTCCACAATATTTTCTATTGGCGGACATAGCGACCTCTCATATTAGTATTTCCCCACCAGGTGTTCCTGACAGCAGTGCCGCCAAGGTCAAATGGGTCCAAGACACCAGCCGAATATTGGTCTTCGTTGAAGGCCATGTGGGGCCTAAACATTTAAAAGCCGAGTTTAATGGAGGCAGAACAAACCCTCTCATTCCACAATGGGAAGTCTTTTTGAAGCTGCAGAACCAGCTGAAACACATGTCAGATTCCATTCAGGCCAGAGCACATTACCAGGTAATAAACTTTTAACTCGTACATCCTAATGCAACTCGCGGCTTTCATTGTTTATGTGTCATTTTGTTTTCTCTCTGTTTTTCCATCTGTTAGACAGACACACAGGGTCTGGAAACAGGACTAGCTTTCCACATTGGAGATGAGAGAATGATTGACATCCTCGTTGCTGTTGGATCACCAAACAGCACAGCAGTTTTGGTGGTGTCCCTATGGCAACAGATTAAGCAGCTCCAGGGACTCATACCTTCCTCCCTACAGGTGACCATACATATTTCACTCATGCCCGTGTGGGGATTTCTGAAAGTGACAAATACATTTCAAATAAAAAGTGAATGTTATTTCTCCTTTGATGCTAATCTTTGGTTCTCAGAAGATTTGGGTCTTCTGTAAATTAAATTATCATCCAAGTTCCAACATCAAATTTCCAACATTTAATTGTGTATCACCTGCCATGCTATGAAAACTTCCCTCCCATTAATCTTGGACATTTTGTATTTTGTATATAATATTCACATGAAGGAAAAGGGAAAAAGGGCCACGAACTGGGAAAAAATCTGTAATGAGTACAACAGTACACTGTAGGCAAATCTGACATCTTAAAGAATACAGTTACAACTTAAAGAATGTATTACAGTACACCATTTTAAAATGAAACAGTAAATTCTGAATCTATTGTTATTGCTGTCACTCACATCATATTATACCACCTCGGTGTATCACAATCCTGTATATGATGCATCCAGTTTAAAAATCTTTTCCTCCAAAAAAACTGTTCCTCCTTCTTCAGTTTCTCTTTTGAAAAACAAACTAAGAGCCCGCGGGATTTGTTTTCACAGATGAACTGCACGGGGGACGCCACTACAGACCGGCTCTCAGCCCAGTGCTATGGAAATGTGGCAGGCAGCCCTGTGGAGGTACGAGTTTTTCGCTCTCGTAGGCCGCACAGAAGGCACTGCTATGGCCTCTCACTCGGTCACTTTAACCTCAGTGCACAAGCTAAAGGCTGCCTGAGCCATAACGGCCCAAAGGAGTTGAGGGCAAATCTCACTCATTCATCAGTGCCGCTGCTGATATATCTGGGTGTGCCCAGTGAATGCGGTCTCAGGCTACTGGTACGGCCCGGGCCTCAGAGGTGGGTGATGGGGGCCGGGTTGGTAGTTGGCAGCTGGATTACAGACCTCAGTGCGGGACTGAGAGTGGAGCGGGCTGGGCTCTACGGCTGGCGGGGGCTGCTAAAATACGGGAGCCGCGGCGTTACTCACGAGGCAGAGGTGACCGGACGGCTGAAATTGGAGAGCTGGTGTCACATTAGGGCTGATGTGAATGCATCCTGGGACCTGATTAGCTCCGGTCTGCTGCTGGCTGTACGCTGTGCCGGGGCGGGAAGACTTGTGTGGGAGCAGGTCAGAAGAGATGAGGGCGCCGAACTGCGTAAGACGCGTCTAACTGTCCATGGACATGCTGGGAAAGATGGCCTCAAAGGATCGCTTGGTTTGGCAAATCAGCAGGACTCTCTCCAGTGCACCATAACTGTGCTTCTAACACGCCGTAAAGTCGACGTGGGCGGGACCTTCTGGCATCACTGGGCCTCTCTTGTCTCCATCATCCCAAACAGAGTGAATCTGAAAGGTTCAGCTCGGGTCCTCGACAGCTCCCTCTCTGGAAGCACTCTGATCTCTTTCAACGCCCAGACAGTTCAGATAGATGTCACCGCTTCCTGGAAGTCCAACGCCTCCCTGAGGATCGTACTGCAGCAAAACCTGGCTACCGACTGGCTGAGAGAACTCACTGTTAGCGTGTTGTCTGGAACCGGTCAAGTTCGTTTTGAGGTGGAGAGTAAAGTGTGTTCCCTGCTTCTCCTGGTGAATCAAGAAACTAGAGGAAAAAGGAGCAGCTGGGATGTTTTTGTTCAACAGCAATCAGTCCATTTGAAGGTCAGAGAGGGAACAAGATGAACGTCCAAAATCTTGTTTCCCAGTGGAAGGAAAGCTACAGAGACATCTTCACATATGAGATGACTCTTCCCTTTCCCTTGGAATATAAATAAAATCAGCACACTTTGAGAGAATGCATCATAAGACCACGTTTGAATGAGTGCCTGCTTCCCAAGCTGGTTTGATACATAAAGACGATGAATTTAATCTTAACTCAGTTTCCTCCTGTGTAACGTTTTTTTCAAAAAAAAACATTTTCCTGTCCCATCATGTGACCATGAGCTGAATTGGGCTTTTGTGAAATGACTTAGCGACGCTTCTATCCTCAAAATTAAACACAGTTCAACGTTTAATTCTCGACTGAAGACTCATTAAATGAGACCTTTTATTTGAAGCCAAGCAGCGGATCACGTGCCGCCACAACAAGAGGTCAATGGGATGTTATAGTCCTCGAAATGAGAGACTGGCTTTTGAAATCCACATCATTATACATGCTATATATTATTAAAAAGTTATAGAACTACTGATCATTTTAATATAAAAAAGTGACAATTTCATTTGAGAGACATGGAGAGAGGGATATTTATTGTGTCATTTGAAGAACATTTGGGGTGGCAATTCTTTCACTAATGGTCTTGTTTGTATGTCAATTCATTGCATTAATTTTGATTTATGTATGTTTGATTTAGTCATAAAAATAATAGTGTGTTGGCTTTTTTTCTTTATGAAAAGATTATTATCAGACAACACTTGTCGATAAGTTTATTATCTGTCTTCTTGAAAAGATAGTGCAATGTCCTGGTTCAAATTACTTTTCATTCTTCTCCGACAGACTCTCCTTCCCCCCCAGACATCCCTTAACGTCTCTGTCAGTCGTTCCGGCTGCGCCACAAATCTCAGTATCAGTCTGCAGGCCCAGGAGGGACAGAACGGCGGCCTCATGGTGTCCCTCACCTGCCACCCCAGCCTCAGCCTAAATGCATCGCTGCAGCACTCTATAGAGGCTGTCCAGAGGCTGGGATTTCCTGTCCATGGAGCCCTGGTCCTCAACATCTCAGCTGCACAGCTGCCTGATGTGCGGGTCGGTCTGGAGTTTGGAGATTGCCACTTTAGTGGCAATTTTGAAAATACAAAGTCCTCTGCAACAGAGAAGAATGAATTTTATTCCAGATTGAATGTGACCAGCCTCTGTCCAGCTCTACAGGTCAGTAAACAGGCCAGTTTTGGAGGGTTTAAAAGATAGTTCATTCAGGCTTATGGAAAGCTGAATAAATTAACATGTTTATATATTCAAAACATTGTGATAATTTCAATATTTGCCAAAACAGTGCTCTTTATTTTTACGGCGATTAAAAGCTGCTGCCTCTTCATACGCTCTCTCCCACGAACATAACACATGAAACACGCACACTGAGACAACCACCTTGTTATTATCAAAAACACAATTTCTGCTATATAAACCCAAATTTTGTAATCTGTTATGAAGCATACATAGAATTTTACAAATTGATTTTAAGGTGTTTTCATCGAGACTTAACTTGGAAAGTAACGTCGCTAGAGGGATTATACATTGCTTTTATGTGTCCATCTTAACCATAACAATAACCCGTAAAGCAAGTCGAAATTCCTTTGTGTCAATAAAATGCCCAACATCCTAAATTTATAGCTCATTGATTTTCCATACTTGGTCTGTTTATTTATTTGATTTCTAAAGTCTATAACATACTCATCACTTTACACAATGCTCCAGCTGCCCTGTGTGAATACAATTATGTCTGTGGGATATCCTCCTGATATATTTGTGCTCTTTTTGACTAAAATAGGGAACAGTCTTTCCAGTGGCCTTGGTTATTCAGGGCTTCGTGTCAGTCACTCCTTGTCGAATAAACATCAACACGATTCTGAGGGCGGACAACCAAGACCTCGCTTTGGAGCTGGAACGGTCCTGCAGGTTTCCACATCTCTCGGGGACCCTCACGCACAGCTTCTCTGTTCTGAGCAGCCGAGGTCTTCCTAAGCTGATTGTGGTGGAGGGGACCGCTCCCGAAGGCCCCGAACAGGCCAGGGCTTTGTTAGTAAAAGCTGGGACGTGCTACATTCGAGCTGACAGAGTCATGCAGGCCGGAGGAAGGACACGTTGGCTCTGGACTGTGCAGTCCAAATGCCCAGCGTTTCAGGTATGGCTACCATGGGGATAAGAGATGAAATTGTCAGTAGTAGAGCCAGACCAAAACATCCTTCTTTTGGTAATACATTGATATTGTTGGGTATGTTGGCAGTATTTGTTCAAAAACTCTCCCAATGAATTTTGTTTGAAAACTCTTTTCTAAAAATTTTCAATGTACATTCCCAATATTTTGTTATTTCAAACTTTTCCATAACATTTTTACAGAAGTTTTATTTTAGTTGTACAATGTAGCAGTTATTTCTGGAAGAATAATGTGTGGAGAGCTACATTTTGGGCCGGGCGGTAGGTGCTGGGGTCGGGGCTAAAACATGAAAGTATTGACAGTATGAACAACAAACATGAAAGTACTATTTTCAATTCTGAGTTAACGTGACAACAATGCATCACGTATACACTCCCTTATTACTAACAATCTATTTGTGTTACAACACTGATGTAGTTATCAATACGACTGTGTATTTGCGCATGAACATTAAATACTGTATTCTGCCAGTCAGAGCATTATGAGTAACTGTCACTTCTCCACCCAGGCCAATTTTAATGGATCAGTGTTTCAGGAGCCCCAGGGCATGTGGACTGCTGTGCTCAACACTGATGTGAAGGGCCAAAGAGGCTCCCTAAGATTCAATGCGAAAGGCTGGCCAGAATTGCTAGTGGAGGGTGAGCTCAGTCACAGCCCCCCTGTTGTTGGATTTTTACCTGAACACAGCAGAGTGAGGCTGATGGGCAGAGCTGGCAAGCAACAATTTGTCAGCGATGCACTTATTCAAATGGAAGAATGTGCTGTCACTGTCAGAGGAGCTGTGATGACACATCCAGGCCTGCAGGGGTCACTGGTGTATCACAACAACTGCACAGTGATTCAGGTTAAGTGTAGTGAGCGCTGATTAGATTAATTTTGTATATAATGGCATGACAGTAGCTCCATCATTCATGTAATTGATCTAATTTTCATTTCATGTTTATGTCTAATAGGATCTGGGTTGTCCAGACAGGTTGCAGGCCTTTGGGTCAATGGTTATCTATCCAACTCTTGCTGAATCCAAAGTCAGCATGGCGATAGACGACGGCGAGTTACATGCTTTAGTTGCTCTCAAGAAGACTAAGGTGTGAGAAAACACAAAAGCATGAAATATTATATTTACACTTCCATTACGATTTTAAAGAATTTGAATTCATTAAACTGCATTTCAATTAAAATTTCAGGACCAAAGTGAGGCAACACTTTATTTTAACCAGACCATCCCTTTGTCGATGAAGCTGGGTCTCCCCGTAAATGTCAATGTAACAATAGCTTCTCGTCACTCTGGAAATTCATCATACTATTATTTATCACACCGTGGCGCACAAAACCAAAAGGTAAGAGATCAAATAGATATGAGTATGACAATAAAATTTCTCTATAAAAACACAGGTGTAAGTTATAGTTATACATGTGGGTAAGTGATGGTTTTGTAAATTAATGATGACTGAGATATTTTTGCTTGATCTCAATAAAAATGTGTGATTGATAACCTTCTGAATGTTTTCGACAGTTATGTCAAGAGTTGACAGTGGAAAGAACATCTGAGGTGTTTAGATGGAACAGTACCTTCAGACATACTCTAAAGTATCTGGAAACACTGGGAGCGCCTGGAAACAACAGTGTTCAGGTCGGACATTCAGAAGTGTGCTGCGGTTTCAGTTGAGTTGTCTTGACGATGTTTTGACCTGTGAATCTGCGTGCAGGTAGAGGTTGATTCCTCTGCAGGGACGGCACTGACCCTCCAATCCCAGCATGGCGATCAGCAGGTGGGACTAAGACTAAAGGTGAAAAGTTTTTTATCGACCAAGGAAATGAGGGGAACCGTGTGGCACAGCGTGTCATGGCTGCACGATGGAGGAGTGCCATCTAATACGGAGGTAAGAATACGCAAAGCACAATATACACAATAACCCCCTCATCAAAAACATGTTTATGGCATTGAAAAGTTTTCTACGCAAATATAGCAATTCTACTGACTTTATTTCTCCCGAAGGGCTTGTGTTCCATACAAGGGCCATTTTCTCAACTTCGGTCGAGAGCCCAGGTCACTGTTGACGGACACAATCTTCTGGCCGCTGGCTTGAATGTGAGCGCGTCAGAAGGACGTCTGGCAGCACTTCTGTCCTACTCGCCCCCGGATTCTAATCTGACAAACGCACAGTTCAGTCTCAGCTCTGCACTGACTACTCAGTTTAAAGGTCATTCTCCTTCAGTTGCCTGATTTAATAATGTCACACCCTACAGTTTGGCATACAGGAATATGTTTAACGCAGTTTAATAGAGTTACCAGTTAAATGTTGTATTTAACTATCTTTGATCAGATCTTTTCTGTATTGTATTGTACATTATATCAGCCCATTTTCAGTTTCACTAACACTAACTGACAAGAACACTGTTAAAGGGGAGTTTTTATTTTTTTCATACATGTTAGTCAATGAATACAGAAAAATGAAGCAGTTTTGACTATCTGCAGTGAACATCCTTTCTTTAACCTGCACAAGTACATTTTTACATGACTAAACAGTAAGTAGATGGACTTAGAAATAGACAGGTCTGACCGACAGATCCTCTCTTCTCCCAAATGCAGTACATTTCTACAAAGATACATATTTTCTTCTCATTTTATTTTCAGCTTATTCCACTTTTTTTCCAAGGGACTATCTACAAAACAGTGAATCCCACATATGGGGAAGCAATTCACCGCCCCGACACCCCCTAGGTATAATACATTTATTGATTAACTTCAGTGTTTGATCCTACAGGTCCCCTGCGGAGCATCTCAGCAGATGTTAACACTCATGACTGGAGGGTCCAGGTTGCAGGAGACGTTGGAGGCTGGGGAACCCAAGGAGAACTAAAGGAGGCCAGAATGACTCTGAAACACACCATAGAGGGACAGAGCAACCCTGCATTACATGTACGTATACTTTGCAATTGAATTCCTCCTGCTTAATCCATATTCTCTCCAACTAAAACTTCTGAGCCAAGTTGGCATGTTAACTTCAGGGTTAGCTCAGCGTGAGCGAGGCAGAATAGATTATGCTTGGCCTCTGGTTTGTTTTACAGTGCTGAGAAGCTCTGTGCTTGTTGATATAGGTTGAGGCCTGGGGGAGATTTGCTGGATCACAAGTGAGGTGCTCCGTGGCTGTGAACCCTGAACTCAGCTCCTCATTGGCGCTCATCGTTCAGGCACACCGTCTGCCCGACAGGTACACAAACGTGCAGGCATGCGCACACGCAAATATTGAAAGAACATTGCTAGAATATCTGTAAAATACCTTTATATTTCAAGTGATGCCATTAGGTCAGACAGCATTATGGACTGTATGTCTTTTAGCATAAATGAGAGTTTTGGGGTTAATGAACGATGAAAAGAAGTAGGATTTTATTTTCTAAGAAATTACAGAAAATCAATAAATTACACTTTTTCCATTCCACTAAATAGAAATCCTTTTTTTGTGTTTTTTGACAATCCTGTTCTTTCAGCAATTATTTCATGACTATTTCGGCTAATTTACCAGACACTTTAGCAAGTTGACCTTTTCTGTCAAAATTATGAAAAGTATCGTGGGAATTAAAGATCATGTGATTGATGATATGCGTGTGTATGTTTGTATGTATGTGTGTATGTATCTGTATGTGTGTATATGTATACACACACACAAATTAGTGTCACCAATTTGAGAAAAACTGACCTGGCTCAGTAAGAAACGGTTTAATTCTCAAATTATTATAAGTAACTCACATTTCCCCATCTAAACTGTGAAATTGGAGATTATTACCCGAAACAATGTCATTTAGATCGGTGTGTGTGTGTCACAATATTTAAAAGGTGTAGCTGAAGTCACACATAACGTTTTACACATGTTCCTCTGTCCAGCAAAGACATGATGGTGAAGGTGGTCCAGAATATCCCCAGACTGTTGGTCTTCTTACCACCTCAGCTCAATGTCCGTTCACAGGTGGGGGAAAAAAAAAAAAAAAGATTTTCACAACAAACAAATCTCTTTAATAGCCTTGTGAAAGGGTTATTGTCAGAATGTGTGTCACAACAAGTCTTGGCATCTGTCTCAATTCCTTCCAGTTGAACCATTCTCAGTACAGTGTGGGAGGACTGGTGGAGGTGCTGTCAGGCAGGAGGAGGCTGTCGGCCTTGGGGGAGCTAGCCATCATCGAAAGTGGATACAGACAGACTCTGGAGCTCCAGCACTCGTACCCTCAAGTACTGCTGAAATACATGTACACTGACCTGAATGAAGTACCATTATACACACAAACTGCCATGTGAAGCTTAATAGTATTTTCACATCCAAACAATTCCTCTGAATTCATCACCTTTTCCCATGAAACTTAACAAAAGTACTTCTATTTGTATTTGCTAAAAAAAACACCAGTGAAAATGTTTTATTTTTGTAAATGTATTGTTCTTGGAATTTTTCATACCAAGAAGCACAATGCTGGTTTTTATCCCACATTTCCACTGAAATAAACACTAAACATGACTTTGAGATTCACTCGCATCCATCCATCCACATCCACTGTCTGATCTATAGTTGAAGCTGGTCCCCAGGACAGTTGTGGTGAAAACACTGTATGAATCTCGAGACTGGAGTTACCAAGTTCAACATGGAGCCTTGTGGGGAAACCATGAGTTCAGTTTGTCCGCTCTGTACTCTGCACCGCCAGCGTTGGAGATGGGGAACAACACCCTGAGGGGTAAACACTTACACTCTATGTCTGCAGAATTGCTCAGCTATCAAGTTCTATTAAGTTTTCATACTTAAGCTGTGTCTGAAATGTACATATCACCAGTATGGTCACCAAAATTGTGAATAGAATAGATATATCATGAAAGTGGGAAAATGTGCTTCAAATAAACCAAATCTGCATCATGTTAGGCCATATCTTAGATCTTCCTAGAGGCTTTTCGCTTGTCACCGTGCAGTTAGTTCATGAAGTGCTGAACGGCTTGGGCTCAAAAAGGCACTTCTTTTATTCTCCCATATTATGAACTCTCAGCTCATCTGCAAAAGGTTTGCTCTCTGTCCACATAACTTGAAAAAAACCAGAAATCCCGAGGTCAACTCAAGTTGTCAGATTAAGTTGTCTATGATTCTTTTGACGTTTACAAAATGATAATACAAGCTTACATTAATATTAATCATTAGAATACGTACTGTAACTCAGCAGTACTTCTGATAAGGACTTTATCTTGTGCACTCCTACATTGTGATTCAGCTTGAAAGACATAGTTGATATGTTTCTCTTGCCCTCAACCTTAGTCCAGATCATGTGCCTCCCCCGTCTGACCAGTTTGGATATCTCACTGGAGCGTTTCTCATGGGGCCAGCTGGACAGTATTTTGCTCTCCTGGATGAAAAATGGCAAGCTGGAGCAGGTCAGTGCACCAAGATGTAAAGATAGCATTTTTTGTATTTCCTCCAATTTGATATAGTTGCATTCACTGGTCACCCTTTACAGAAAATTACATTGCTGACTGGAACATTAAAAACACATTAAAGGATGTGAAAATAGCTACGATTATCACATCGATTTCTGTTTTCTCCTTCATCGGGGGGCTGATGGTGGTTTGTTCACCTCAAGGTCAGAGCTCTCAGCTTGTGGAGTCGATCAGAGGAGATGAACGAAACCAGACTGGAGCTTAAACATCCTTTCTCCTCAGCTCCGAGCCAACTTTCTGTGCACACACGCTCACACAGCTTATCAAAGAAACATAGCAGCAGCCAGCAGGTGAGACCACACACACACACGCTCACACGCACACACTAACACACACACATTTGCTTGCAGTAAATTCTCTGTCTAGCCAATAATTTCATCCACAAATGAGTTCCTATTTTATGTCCATTGACATGTTAATGCCTTACCTGGCAATAGCCTTGGCAGGAGGCATTATGCCTGTTTTTTATGGTGTCCATCTTATTGTCATGAACACGATCTGGCAGGAATTCCCTGAGAAACTTTCTCCAAATTTGCTGGTTGTGAGTCGAAGCTTTACTGATTAGAATGTTGCGCCCAAAAGTTGAGCCCAAATTTTGAAGTCCAGCTGATGATAAAGTGAGAACATTTACAAATTCAGGAGCTAAAGGTCAAATTCACTGAGATATTACACTGGTCATACACCTTTGTGGCCATTATTCAATTCCTTCCAGGCCGTCTGAAAATATGAGTTTGGAAATATTTGGATGCGTACTGAGAGAGGCTGACAAACTGCAAAACAATATTCCTCGTTCGGAACTATTTTCAACATACTACACCTGAATGGTCATAGCTGAAAGACAATTTATTCACATTTGCAGGATATTATTTCCTCTTTTTCTCTTACATCTTTTCATCAAAGAACACCCAGCCAGAGTGACAGAAGGATTTTAAGGGATATAAAACCAGACAATTTAAGTAAATGAATACGAGTGGCATTAGTCTCAACTAAAAGCCGGGATAAGTTACAAACATAATTAATAAGGGGTGGTGTGAATATCCATCCATCCATCCATCATCTGCCGCTTATCATGCACTCAGGGTCGCGGGTGCCTATCACAGCTGTCATCGGGCAAAAGGCGGGGTACACCCTGGACTGGCCGCCAGTCAATCGCAGGGCCACATATATAGACAGGCAACAACTCACTCATTCGGGGCAATTTTCCAAATTATCCCCCAATTAACCTTTTGGACTGTGGGGGGAAACCCACGCAGACAGCACGCAAACGCCACACAGAAAGGTCCCCTTGTCAGAATCAAAACAGTGTCCTTCAGGCTGTGAGGCCAAAGCGCTAACTGCTGCGCCGCCCGTGGAGTGAATAATCGGAAAGTAAAATCACTTGTTTTGGTTGTTATTTTAATTAAATTGTATACTTTCCTGATTATTATTTACATCAAGACCCATCTGTCGTGGCACGGCACAAGGCCTGTAAACATCTCCCTCAGTCTCAACAAACATTGGCAGCTCAATTCCAGCAGGGGGCAGGCATGTGCTCTGTTCACCACCGGACAGGTAGTTTCAAACCCCTCATGGATAACAAGTATTATATGAATGTTGATTTACATGTTGTGTGCATCGTTTATGTGTGTGTGTGTGTGTGTGTGTGTGTGTGTGTGTGTGTGTGTGTGTGTGTGTGTGTGAGTGCGTGTGTGTGTGTTCGCGTGCTCATTCGCATGTAGACAGGAGCATCGCCCGTCAAAGGATGCGTAGCTGTTGGCCAGGAAGGAAACTCATACTCCCAGAATGCAGAGCTCAGATGGGACCGCAGTAGTTTCAGGCAAGGCATGAAGTACCAGGTACACTCAGCGTCAGTCTGCTGTCTCTTGTCTGAATTTTAAAAAATCAAGAGAAACAAACGCATGTGTCTGTTAGCAAATCACACTCTGCCCTCATGTTTCTTATTGTCTTGAGATTCAGCAATTCGATCAGTTTCAGTTCGATGTTTCTTGCTCTTTGTAGAAAAGTGACGAGGGAATACACAGCTTAACGGTTAATATTGGACTTGACAACGTATCTCCCGCGCCCTGTCCTTCACACACACTCCTGGCTAAAGTCCAGACCAACCTTAAAGATCGCTTGGATCACACAGTGGTGATGGGGCTCTGTCCCCCAAAGCCTGTGAGTAAACTTTTAATGTATTTTGTCCAGCTTTGTCTTGCACACAACATACTGTTTCGTTCTTTGCTGTTTAAGAAGATGAGCATTGGACTATTTGGTTCTACCACATGTTGGAATATTCTGAACCTGTGATATTGGTCAGGGCAGACAGGCAAACATTGACTGGAAGAGTGTGTTTATATTTACAGCACATCTCTCGCATTGACTGAAGCTTGAATGGCTTTAAAGAAAAATAACATTTGGGATTTTTATTCGTAATCCACGATGCTTATCCTGCACTCAGGGTTGCAGGGGGACTGGAGCGTATCCCAGCTGTCATTGGGTCAGAGGTAGGATTTGCCAGTCGATTGTAGGGCCACATATAGGGACATATAACCATTCTTTATATCGGGCAATTCAGGGTCTTCAACTAACCTACTCCATGTTATTTGACTGTGGGGGGGAAACTTGAGAACGTGACGAAGTCAACACAGACACGAGAAGAGCATACAAACACCACACAGAAAGGCCTCCCTCGGTGTGAGGCGGAAGCACGAACCACTGCGTCACCGTGAAGTTACCTAAAAAGGAAGTCAGCAGGAAAATTAGCAAGCTTTTAAACAAAATTAAAAATGGTTCCTCATGCATGGGGATTTTTGGAAAATGTCCAACACTTGGATGCCATACCCTGGGAGATATCTTGAAAAGGGGAGCTCATCATCACGATACTCTACTCTCCTGTACTCTGTGTGCCTCGCAGACTCTCTCCTGGTCAGGATTCCACCGGCTGAACTCAGGAGAAGAGCTGCTCTTCACTCAGTGTTACCTGTCGGTAACAGGCCGGCCTCACCAGTGCAGCTTCACTGTTGCCCTCACCAACTCCTCCTCCGCTCTGAGGACCAATGTGTCTCTCTTCGCTGAGGTGAAGACTGAGAAGCCTCTATATCTGATAGCAGGCCCAGCCGCTGAAATCGAAAACTGTAGCTTAAGAGAGACAATGAAAAGTGTGACAAAGTACCCTTGAGGGAACGCTCTTTATAATGTCCGTGAAGCCATATTAGCAGGGAGGAAAATTCACGGTCCTCATTGGAAAATGAGATAACTTCTGCTGCAGGTTATTCACTGCGTCACAGCTGCTTTTGTTTTGACGATCTTTTGTCCGTCTGCGTTTCAAAATGGAAAAAAGGTGGACCACGAGAAAAACAGATTTAACACTTTTGTGAGACATTCCAAATGCAGCCAGTGCCTGATGAAATGTAATTGAATTTGTGAGAAGCCCATTCAAAGATCGCCTCGGAATTGCATTACAACATCTCTGCTTCGAGTCTAGTAGCCCAGTTTCCTTTATATTTTATCATCCAACAACACGTTGAGCAAAGATGTTGTTTTAAACTATTCAATTTGAAAAAATAACAGACCTCAGGCATCAAAATTGCCAAAAACAGTATGATAGCATTGCTGCAGTCCTAGTATAGTGCTAGCTCCTGGCCGCTAGCTCTTTAGTGGTTCGCCTCGCTTATTGATTTCAATTATGAATTACTCCACCTGAGATTCTGCCTTTTCGGATAGCTATCGTGAATGAAAATCTTCAGTATATACCATGTTGTTTACTTTTTGACTGGATATTATGTTTTATAGAATAGCTTCATTAATATTTATTAGCATAGAGAAAAAAATTGACAGCCAGCCATAAAAACTTTATGACTGTTCATAAAAAGACGTGATATTTAACTTGGATCTTGAGTGTGAGGATTTTATCTCTCTTCGACTTTAGCCAGGGGACCTCTCTAATATCCTACCACTGTCTACAATTTAACTTTCCAGTCTAGAATTGGGAACTGGAGTTTTGAGGTAGGGGGCAGCGGCCTGTCATGGCGGCGGGGGTCTGGTTTGCAGTTGCGGGCAAGACTGGATGACAGAGAGAAGATATGGCTGAATGGCACCATGGAGGGAAGATGTCTTCAGACCACAGCGGGTTATAAAAATGGTAACCACAGATCGATTTTTTTGCAACGCTATCATAAATTTGAAACAAATATGAAACGTTCCCTCCTGTATTTTTCGTATATAATGTCATGTAGGGTTATATATATCCCCTGAAATCTGGCCAGGAAATACTGACTTATGTGTCCACAGAGTTATTTTCACATTCCTTAAATAGGGGGGCGAATCTGCGCACCTCCCCAACTATAGACTGAGCCAAGTTGCTCTTTTAACTTTATTTTAGATTTTAAAATGTTTCTTCAGTTCTTTTATGACTGATATTTACCTTTTAAATGATGTATATGATTTATGTACAGGTGTGAGCCTCTATGAGGTGATGACAGTGGAAGCTTGCATTGGAAAAAATCACAGTTTGATGCTAGATGTGCAACGCAGAGACAGCAGCAGCAGCGAGCCTGACGTTCTAGGCAGTATGTTCGTGGGGACGGCCGGTCGACGTCTGATGCTGACAGCAAGAGGCTGTTTGGAGAGTCTGACTGCAGTGGAGGTGAAATGTTGCCACGTTTGTTTGTTTTTTAACTCCGCTCAGTCTGACATTTTGACATGCTGAATGTTACTTCCACAGGCAGGGCTTCACACTTTGAGCTCTCAGATACTGAGCAAACTGCTGGAGAGGATCAAGATAATACAACATCTCCTGACCGAGTTCAGAAGACAGGTAACACATTGGGATGTTCACACCATGCACTGGTCTAGACGAAGACACGATGCTGGTTTTTACCTGGCAATTTGAACGATGGCAACTGGTTCTCATTTCCTCAATCTCCTCAGTCTACAGACAGTGAGCTGCTGCAGGAGCTGAGCGCCTTGGGTCTTCTCTTGTCCCAGCAAGTAGAGGCTCTGCTGGGTCACAGTGACCGTGGTTTGTTAGTTCTATGGCAGAACAGCCAACTCCGTCATGTTATAACCAGCAGCCTGCCTCGCTATCTTCACCTGATGGAGCAGGCCTCACTCCTGGGACAACAAGAGCTTAAGAGTGAGTCCACAGAGAAGGTGCTGACCAGCTTATTTTCAAAATGCATTGTGTGTTGCAGTCAGGGAAGGATTGATGCCAGATATGGACTGACGCATGAATTATTGCAAAAACCCAAAGAGTAGAAGATGGTTTGAAACAATAGATTTAGTTGTATTAAATGTCTCTTCACCACTGTCTTACCAACCTTATAATTTTTTGTTCAGCCTTCTCTTGACCTCAGGTATTTCTCTCACCTGATTTAACCATATGCTGCATGTCCCTCCTTGTCTCTCCACTTGCCTCAGGCATGACCCTCACTTGTGTCACCTGTCCGCCTCATCTCCCCCCGTCTCACAGACATCCCTCACCCCTGTTACGCATCTCCCTTCACTGTCTCACCCGCCCACACCTCTCTCTCTCGAGCCCGTTCAGCACCCATCTCACTCCTCAGTATTTCAGGGCAAAGCCTGCCAAAGGTACCCATCTCATGCGGCCGATAGACAGGGAGACAGACGTGTACTGCAAATAAAAACCGAGGAGTTCATGATGGATCTGCACCCCTCCTACCCCTCATACCGCCCTTTGGCCTGTACATTCTCATGCACATTCCTCTTGATTTTTAGTACAATTGCCCACCTCTGTCTTCTTTTAAAAGTGGACACAAATCCATCTGTCTTCTTCAAATCCGTTCTATTACGATTTTAATCTTTGTGCCCGGAGGTTTGTGCCTTCTTGCTAAAATGCCAGCCTTTCGTGTTTTGTTACATAACACGTTTCGCAAGATGCAAGCAGGCTAATATTATGGCCTAGAGGGGAAAATGATTCAAAATGAGCACATTCAATCTGGAAGATTTGCTTTAAGTTAAATAACCACAAATGGGAAAAGTCAATCTAGTTGTTGGGTCTATGTGTGCTGATCAATATTCCCCACTGACCTCATTTTTGCAGTATCAACAACCTCTGTTTCCTTGCATGGAGAGATCAAAATGGTTTCCAAGATTCTCAATCATTAATAAATTCTCTCTTCTTTTATTGCATTCTGTGAAACATGCCAACAATCTTTTCTGTCATCACTTCCATTATTTTTTCTTTGAAGGTCACACTCTGACTCATACAATGCACTCCATAGCATTCTATTTCTACTGTTTTCAGTCATAGATCAGTCTTAAACTATGTTGCTTTTTTCCCCAGGGCCTCTTGCCACTCTGGCTGGTGTGTACCAGGATGTGAAGGGCCAGCGGCTCGAGGCTTTGTGGAGAGAAGCTGTTTCGAGCAGGCTGCTGGAGGTTGTGCCTGCGCTGCTGGAAAACCCTCAGCTGAGGCCACTTGCTCAGGCCGGTGTGGCCACACTTGGGGTCACCCTGGATATAGTGAGAAAACCATTCCCCTCAGTCTTTCTGTTGACATTAAGCAGGCCATATCAAGCAGATTTAGCAGTGCTCTTCTGATTGTATATGATGATTTGCTCTGTGAATTAGGCAGGACAGCAAACTTACAACTGGGTTGAAACCAGGATGGCCGTGGCCTTGTCCGGACTCAGGAAACGATTGGCCTCTGTCTACAAATTCTCCCCCAGGTACTCAACATGCCTGAGACATATATGCTTGTATTTTACAATAATATCTAGAGATAGAAGGAATGTATTTCTCATGATGCCATGGTATGCAGATCCCAGACACGGAGAACTAACGCAGAAACATAGCGGGCTAAACATGGCTGGGCTGCTGTGAATCCCCTCCCTGCTGTCGGGGAGGCCTTAAATAGATTGTTTGCTCTCTCAATAATTTGCTTGAGACAAAGTGTGAAAAACAAGGGCTCCTTTAGCAGTTTATCTAAGGACCTCAAACAGCTTAAACAAGAACTATACCTTTACCCAGTCTAGACAGATACTTATGGGTACTTGAACAATGAAGGTACAGGAAGAATGTTACCAGACACTGCTCCCATGACGAAGGCTTGACCCTTATTCTGTGTCCAGTTAAGTCAGAAACAATACAGTTGTTGGTTCCTTGTCGAGTGGACTGTAACACTGAAACAGCACGACTTTACAAATAGCTTCTCTCACCAATACGAGGAACAAAATCTGCTCCCATTTAACGTCAGTGAAAACAAGCTTCCGTGAAGTAACAACTGTAAACAAATCACAAATGTTTGCATCATATCCCAGAAATGGGATCCGCAAGCCTAATAACAAAAAGTTACATCGTGAAAAGTCTCAAAACAAATTACTGAATTTGTCCAAACTTTTTGACTGAGCTGGGCAAGCATTCACTTGCCACATCAAAGAAATAGATTTTATTTCAACTATAAGCAGGTCCAAACATGTCAGAACTGTGCTCGATAATCCGACTGTGGGTCCCAGGATGCACCACTTGCCAAGATAATAAAATAAGGGCAAGACTTTCAAAACAGTTGTCATATTTTCAATAAAAATGTATTGATATATTCATATATATTTATATATATTTCATCAAAATTAAGAACCAATGAGTTCCCTGTACACAAGAAACACTTTATTTCCCAGGGGAAATTGAGTGGTCTGAGATGCTCAATACAGAAGGATAACAAAGGAATAGTCAGAGATAAGCAGGAATAAATAAAAAAGATGATAAAGATAATAAAATATATTTAAGATAAACAAATAGAACCAGATGGATCACAGACAAGAAAACTATCCCAAGTGATTTTGTTTTTCCAGTGAGTGTTCAGTGATGGTGTCAGTGCCGCTCCCTCCAGTCCACTGGTCCAGGGTGACAGAGGGGGGTGTGATGGGGGTCCTTTTAGAGGAATGGCTCCTGAGGCCTCTGTGGACCCTCATCTCGATCAGACCCACTGCTGAATTCTACCGCCTCAAAAGGAAGATAATGGACAGCCCCTTCATTTGTAAGAAAGACTTGTGGTCAATTGTAGCATTGTGTCATTGAAATTGTTATATTTCATGACATTGGCTAGAATACACAGTTGAACCTTGCCTGTGTTTCTTATTCTGTCTCTCTCTGTAAGACCAAGCTCTGCTGGTGGCAGATCAGTTTGTAGTGACGTTCGATGGCCATCTATATGAGCTCCCAGGCTCATGTCCTCTTCTCCTGGCCCATGACATCAGCGCTGACCCATCATTTACACTTGTCCTCAGCCCGGACTCACAGAATTTACTCCTAATGAGAATGAATAACAGTACCGTAAGCATTCAGCACAACGGACAGGTGCGTTGTTGACAAAAGATGGATCTTCAAAACCCACTAACTATATGTCTTTAATATATGTGAAAAAAGCCCTAAAACATTATATAATAACAACTTTCGTTGTAATAATTTTCTGATTTATAGAAAAAATATCTCTATCGATTGAAATGACTTAATGGCAACCAGTTATTATGTTAGGTAACTCTAAAGTGTAGAGTTACATCTACTGTGTAACAAACAGCTTATGAAGCTAACAAAAGCAAAATGCAATAACTTTCTTGACATTTTATTATATGTGTTTAGATAATGCAGCGCTCAATTCTCTTTGTTATTGTGTGTATTCAGTAACGAATCAACATGGATTCTTCATCCATGCATGACATGTTTAATGACAAAGATAAAAAGTAATGATGATTTAAGCAAACAAACAGAAAAACTCCAAAAGATGTAAAAGTAAACATTGATATTGACTCGGATGCTTTGGTGGGTTTTAGGTTTATCAGTGACGAACAATCACTCTTTTATCAATGTAATAATTGTTTCATAACTATAAAGATGAGCCATTCTCACACTTTGTATTAACATTTGGCAATATATGATTTATGACATAAGTAACCAGAAATGGACAACATGTTGTGCTCTAATGATTGGTTACGAATGCAGTAAATATTGTTATTACAAATAAAGTTCCTTTTTTGTTGCATTTTGTTGCACGTGGTCAGGAGCTCTCTGGGAAAGTGTCTGACAGACAATTAAAAAACAATTCAAGACACAAACAAGATTTAGAAAAACTAATCAACAATTGTATTTTGCAGGTGAAGGCCAACTGCAACAACGGAGTAACACAAGCTTTTCACGGTGACAGTGGAGTCGCTATCAGGAAAGGACCAAGCCTAGTGCGTGTATCCAATGGGAATGGGGTGTCAGTGTCATGTGACCTGACACTCGAGGTGTGCAGCTTTATTATTGATGGATGGTTACATGGTAGGAAAATTCAAGTAAAAAAACAATCCATAACCATAAATACTGAGCATTTAGTTGGTACCAACTTCATAGATCTAAGAGCGTCTGTGCTGACAAATAAATGCTTTTGTGTGCCCAGGTACGTCCACTGGTCTTCTGGGGACTAATGACAATGAAGCAGGTAATGATTTTGCATTGCCCAATGGATCGCTCACATCAAACCCTGAAGTTTTTCTCTCAAGTTGGCAGGTAGGGCGAGAGAAGCAGGGCAGATACAGTTCCTCTTGCAATATTATCACTTCTATATCTGCACATTTTGACATTTTTGACATATCAATTTGTCCTCAGATGAGCTCAAGGTGCATTAGCCATCCAGCTTTAAGCCAGCATGTCCCCAAAGTGACATGTGACTCTCTGTTCTCCTCTCCTGACTCCCCGCTGAGTTCCTGCTTCAGAGTGGTGAGTATGAAAGAAGACCACATAAATACTTTCCTACTCAGCATGACTTTAGGATCAGTCTTCAAGTTCCTGCCTGTTGGGAAAGATCCATGTAAAGACAAGTGTGTAGCTCCTTACATCTGACCTCTCTAATGGATTTTAGGCAGATAGTAAGTTCATCAGCAGGACAAGATGACCATGCATATTTTTTTTGCTCCATAATAAAATCCACCGCAGATGCCGGGGGGAGCTGACTAATGAAAACAGTTTCTTACAAAAACATATAAATGAAAAAAGAGAAAGAGAAAAAGTTTGATCAGTGAGTGTTTACTTTCAGTGTATCTGGTTTTATTCATCCTACTGCCCTGATGTGTATTTCAGGACATGACATTGGGGGGATTAGCTGATAAAACTGAATGTTTTTCGTTTTTCTACTCAGCAAAAAAATGCGTCTGAGTTTTTTGCTGATACAAGACAATATCAGTGAGTGCTGCCTCTGTATGTGCGTGCTTGTGTGTGTGTGTGTGTGTGTGTGTGTGTGCGTGTGTGCGTGTGCGCGCGCTTGCGTGTGCGTGCATGCGTGTGTGCGTGTGTGTGGGTGTATGCTTGCGCCATAAGGTGGACCCTGGTCAGTTCCAGTCAGTGTGTGAAATGAGCACCACCAGAGCTCCTTGCCGTTTAGCATCTGCTTTTGTTCATCTCTGCCAGCAGAACTACATTCCACTGGAAGTCCCTGTCCAGTGTTGTAAGTTAACAACCATGTGCATTATTGGACTTGCCGGTCATTATTAATATGCAGTCAGGTGGAACCTGTTGTTTTTATATTTATTGCTGCAATGACAAATGGTCTTTTGTAACTTCGATCCTTTTGTTTTTTGCCTTTATTTCAGTGAAAGCATGAAGAGGAATGATGGGCGATTTATGACTTCCCTTAGCTGCTACGGCAAACATAGATTTATACCACTGTTTGAGCTTCACTTCTTATAATCTTGCATTGTATATTATACTGTTTCCCATTGAATTGTTAGACTATTTTGACTCTGTATCTCCAATTTACTGAGCATCTCTGTTCTGTTTAGACGGAGGCAGATATTTTCACAGTAATGTGAAGTTATTAACATTACAATTTTTGTATTTTCTGTGGTCTCCAGCACAAACACTGAAGCTCATTTTTGTCCTTTAAATAAAACAGGCACGCACACAAACACAAACAAACACACTAATTTTGACATGCAAACTTACATCAGAAAAAGAATATCAAGGTTTATCCTTTTTTTTGAGGAATTGCCTTTATTAAAATCTGAAAAAGGCTGATATGATTCTGCTTTTTTAGTAGCTGTTTAATTTCTTCCCTGGAAAATTGGTATGTAATTGTGTATCTTTGACTTTTGTCTCTGTGTGACACACTCCGCAATCCAGATGATATTGCGATTCTCCTGTTCCTTCAGTTTGATGTAGGCGTAAAATACCCCAAAGTGGAACTGCTGCAGGAAGGCAAGTGTGTTTATCTTCACCTGAGAAAGTATAAATATGAAGTTGGTAAAGACCGGGAGAATCAGATTAACACACACCACACACAGTCTGCTGTCCGCTTTCCAGTGTGGAAGGTGACCCACCCCTCTGTCCCCAACTTAAACACTAGTTTCATTACCTCTTGTTCAAAGAATCTATCTTCCAGAGTCTTAAAATCTGATCCTGGTTCGGGGTCATCAAAGATTTTTTTATAGGTCTGCAGGGAGGTTTAGAGGGGTTAAACATCAAACACATGTTTTGAAAATTAAGGGTTGTTTCTTGTATTTTGGCCTGGTAAATATTTCCCCATGTATTTAGGTCAAAAGTTTGATAGGGACAGAAATCCCTGCAATTGGTCAAACTGAGAATGTAAAATTTCATGCAAGTTTTTAATGCTGGAATTCCTCATTTTTACCATAAGCAGGCTCAGATGGTTATTATCAGTGTGAGATTTTTGGATGGAATGGAGACATTGCATCAATAAAAAGCAAATGTGATTGAGTGCAAGGGAAATAGATCCATCAGCTAACCGATAATGTGATAAAGTGGCCTCACTCTGGCTCCTGCACTCGGGTTGAGAAAAATGTCTAAAGACAAAAACAAAGCCTGCAGATCAGTTGAGAGTGTAATGTTCCTTTCGATAATCCAAAAGGATTATGCTGTATTAGTTTGGCAACATCAAGTAGCTCCAGGGCTAGCACCACTAAGTGCCTACCCTGGTTAACCAATATGTGAGGATATTTGGGGCATAGCCAATTGATTTGCGGACAAGTGTCCCTCTCTGGGTTATTGTATTCCATTTACATAATTAGATCATTTTATTCCCATGCAAAGTAGTTTGGCTACCACCGCCAGTCTGATGTATCGTCCGCCATTATGACATTGAATATAATCTGCGGCCTCATGAATGTGTGTCTCATATTCTAGGATGTTTAGCTCTTTCTCCTTGTGCTGGAGGAAATTCACGAGATCACCTTGAATGGCTTGTACCCCTAACCTTACACTTCACTGAGATCTTAATGTGAACATATTTCTCTTGTCAATAACTCAGGATTGTGGTTGTAGCTAGCAATACATTTAAAATTTTTTTTTTTTTTTATTTGCTAAACTGGTCAATAAATAGAGTGGACGTTGTGGGTCAGGCTTCGATTAGCACTTGTACAAGGTCAGATCAGGTCAAGATGGATTTTTGGTCCTATTCCAAATTTAGATATATATGTTTGTAGATGTGGACTTCTTTTTTTTCTTTAACTTGTAAAAATGCATCGAAACTCAGTATCACGTATCACAGAGATAAAGCACTTATCAGTTAACATTAGCAAATGATTTTTTTGGGGAGCTGGTTTCAGCGCTGTCGTGTTCATTTTATGTTGCACTTCACAAACACTCCAACACAAATCGTCTTAAATTGAAACTCAATCTGTTTCTGTGACGATAACCAGATTAAACAAATAGGCGTGTTTGACTATTCTTGCCTTTAGACAGTAAATGCAACATCATCTAACCTCATGTGACATTTCAAAGTTATCTTGGCCACACACACACTTCCCGTCCATCATAGTGGCACTGTCCAAGACCATTACTCATTTAAGTCATGGTCAATTGGCGCAAAGGCATTAGCGTTTTCTCAACTGTCTGTCCCTGTCAATCCAGTTGACCCAAAACCATGGAGAAAATGCCACCTGGTGGAAGATTAGCCCAGCCTTACAGGGTAAAAGTCGGCCACGGCCTTGACCTGTTCGTGATCTTCTGCTTTTGACAGCAGCTGCAGCCCTTCGGGGTAAAGTTTACCACAACATGGATACAGAGAACTCCTTTCTGCACCAGTGAGCTCTGTCCCAAAGGAGTTCACTGTGATGATGAAGGCCCGTCTGTCTGCCTCAAACTGCAACAAGAAATGGAATTGTAGGGATATTGTCTTTTCTCAAAGAGTCATACTCAAAGGATCGCTTGCAAAAATTCTCAGGCTACCTCCAAGACGGGACACATAATATCCATTGTTGCACCACCAATCTTCTTGCAAAAGGAGTGGAAAGACTCTAAATATGCCTTGAACAAAAAGGATTAATCTCAATAAAAAGTGATGATTTACAATTCTGATCTAAAAATTGAACCTCAACCAACAAGGATGAATCCAGTTCTCCAAACACTATTGTAAACAGACATTATATAATAGTCACAGTCGTTGCACTTCTAGTTTACGGTCTGACAGGGGTATTGAGGCGAATTATGTAAGTGGCGATGTAATGTTACCTTATACAGTTTGTTTCTCAGAATCTCGGCTTCCATCTCGTCCAAGTTGGACTCAGACACAGCATCCTGAAAAAAGTCAGCTATGATACACGCACACGCACACGCACACACACACGCACACGCACATGCACACGCACGCACGCACACACACACACACACACACACACAATCACAATAAACAAATGGGAAATGTTTGAGGTTGAACACATTCAGGCCAAATCAAATGATTTTAATTTTGAACAAGCTGGATGTCTCATATGTTTTGTTCCATAGAGGGCAGAGTTCAACGTTTTCCCACGCTCTTTCCTCAATAATAAGCTTCAGTTTATCTTCTTTATTTCAAATTTTACTGCCGTTTTTTTATTTATTTGTTTATTTGTTTGTTGTTCTTTTTTTCACTTGTGCTCACTAAATCAAAACCTTCCTCTATAGAAAAGAGCTGTCATCTGGTGCCTTTGGAAAACAAATCTAGCCTATTGTTTTAGCAGGAAACGTCTCTCTCTCTTTAGTTTTACAAGAGACTTCCATAGCAGGAGTGAACAAAACTTTAATAGGCAATTGATGGAAAATTGATCACTTAATCTCTCTTCACCCTCTACCTGAAACTGTCTGACTAACTTAACAACTCAGTTTTCCTTTCATTTATTCTCTGTACTGCTTATCTTGCTTTCTGGGTTGCATGGGGGCTCTGACCTTAACAGATCTGATTCAGAAGATTTCGTTATCTCTAGAAATAAGAAAAAATACTCCTTAATTAACTCTCTGTATTTTGTGTTAATGACATAAGTGGCCTAATTCTAAGAAAATAATGAATTAATATTCCTGTCATTATATTTTAGTGGATGAGCCTGCATTTTCCTGCATTCCCGAATTTGCCCTATGGGGATCAATAAAGTATTATCTTATCTTAGTGACAATATGAGATTCAATCAGAGGTTTGTGATTATAATTTGGTGCTCTAATATTTATTTACAGTCACAGCAACATTATGTTTGAGTTAATTTTATTACAGGAAGTCTGACAAAAAATTGCCTCTGTCAACCTATAGCCCAACCGAAGCTATTACAGTTTAAAACCACTGTATACATTCTATATGAAAAGCACTATGCAGTGACTGCCACCAGTTGAAGTAGAAGTATTACATAATGAGCCTACCGAGAGGTGTGTCAACCAGGATGGTTGAGTAGAGTTCAGTTGGCGTGCGAGCGATGCCCACCGCTGCCATTTGGTCGAAAGCACCCAGGGGGTGGCATCGTGGGAGGAGCTCTGCCACAATCCTCTGCTTCAGGGCCCCGGTGACAAGCATCACCACATTGTCAATCATGTAGCTGTAGCTATGACAACCACAGGAAGGGAACGTTACCTTTAACCTCCTGTATTTAGAAACAGCAAATGTACGCCATACGTACGTGATGTAGTCGAGGAAGGTAGAGAGCGGCGGCAGGGCATGGGAGCGCAGGTAGCTAAATTCAGCCACCAGGTTCTCCCTCAGCCTGCTGTCCATCAGAGACACAGTCAGGTCCTCTTCACCCGACACCAGCAAGTTTCCATAATCTGTGCTCTGAAGGTGCATCTTCATGTCTGAGGAGAGAAGATCATTTCCCTAGTATCATGTCTTTTCCGTGCATCATGTTTCTTGAAAAGATGCATTTAAAATAAATCAGGAAATGAGAAATAATAATAAGCACCATAATGAGCCACAGCTCTGTCATTTCTATCAGTAAATCACAAATCACAATAAATAAATCAATGAGCCGCAGCACTGTGGCTTTTGCCCAGATTGTTGGTCCGCCAGTATTGTGGCAATTCATCTGCGGACACATACATAAATTCAACTTATTGCATTTTGAGCCGTTTTTTTGTCTAAATTTATTATTCTTTTTAAAACCATGTGTCAGGGTGGTGACGCACTAAGTGGAAAAACAATGTCTTTGGAAAACTTTCTGACTCTGAGACACCCTCATTTATGTTGTGCTGTATTGTCCTATGTTTCTCCACACAATACATTGGGGGATTTTTTTATTTCTTTGCAAAATGTATAAAAAACACAACATCATTCAGATTCTTAAATCATCCTTTTGTATGAACTCTTCTTGGGTACATCTCAAAAAATGTGCACACCTGCAATTTTTCTGGGTTTTGATCCAATTCTTCCCTGTTGATCTTTCAAACCCTATCACAGTAGATGCTAAGCATCTGCGAGCGCTCTCTCTACAGATGTTTAAAGGAGGTTTGTAAGTTATTTTCCCATGTGTTTGGCTAGGAATGATTGATAGAAGACAAAATTGTCTGAATTGATCCAATATTTTTTGAGAATGCCCTGACCATTGCCGTTGAAAAAGCTATTGCCACTTCGCCAAATAAGATTTTGATGTCATCAGGTAACAAAAGTCTCTTTTTATGTCATTTTATAGGACTATGGATGCTGTAGGGTTCAGTCCACTTAGGCATGTATTACACATCACACGAGAAAATCCTCTTTGTTATGATTTTTAATATAACCTGTTTGTTGGCCAAACAAACATTTGACTGATGATAATTCCCATTTAATAGAGAAATAAAATCAGTATTTGCTGTTACAGAGTTTCTGGGCTGAACTGAAATGACATGTTTTCATATGACACAATAGCAACACAGCAAACAGGTTACAAGGCAAATGTTCAACAAGCAGAGATACACGAGCCTTTTAAACCCTATCCAAGCATTCTTCTCTCCAGATGTGTGGGTAGTTAACTTATTGGAATGTTCTCGTCTAAACAGTGTTTTGATATATAGATACAAAATAAGCAAACACACCCATCCTTTGGAGTGGCTCCTCAGCAAACATGGGAGTCTTCCTGGCCTGATTATCCTTTTACCAATGCACCCCCATATGACTGCATACAGACGTCAACAAGATCGGTGAGGACTGGGCTGCGTTACGTCAAGAGTTTTTAAGACACCCGAAAAGGGCTACACTTCTTTGTATTTCTCCATCAATTACTTTTACATTTAATGCAAACATACAATCTAACTAGAAAGTGATCTACTTTGACTAGGATAACAAACTAGGAAGTCTTGAGATTGAGTGGACATGTCCCCATGATACTCCTATGCCCCCATTTCCAAGTTATGTCGGCCCAAATTCGAATATTGAACGCAGATCCAGTGTGTAATCGGTCGATATTATTATCTTGGCAAAAGTATGAATCAGCCTTTAAAAACCTTTAAATCAACAATAATACTGAATTCTAAAATGACCATTTTAATAGCATCTTTATGAGGCATTTCACTGGCCTACAGGTCTTATATTCCTCAGACTTTCTCTGCTGCGTTCTGCTGTTATTTTTCAAAAATACTGGGAGAAGCTGGTTTTCATGCTGGACAGAGGGATTATAGAACAAGAAGATTCCCTGCGCTTTTTTTCTCCGGACCTTGTGGTTTAAACACCCCCAAAAAAACGATTGAGGTCAATGCACCTAGTCATTATTTAAAAAGCTATTCCAGTTTCTGTACAGCGACATCCTCTCCTTATATCTTACAGTGAGTACAGATAATTACAGACATGTTGTTGAAGTTAGTGGATCAGTTGAAATTGTTAATTTCCTACCTTGTCTCAGAAAGGAATGCGTCATTCCTGGAAACAAATCAATTCTACAAAACAATTCTAAGCATTGTCTCAAAAAAGATGGAATCCAGACAAAGAAACCAGTTAGTAGACATGTAGCTAACTGTCAGTCCGTTGTAGTGCCTATATGTGCATTAGAAACAAACAGACATGTACTGTAAGTATGAAATGTTTAGAATTAAGTCTGTGTATGATGCTCTCACCCTCCAGAGTGTCACACTGTGCCAGATTGTGATAGTCGGTTTGAGTGAGAATCCCAGCCTTCAGCCCGCGGACCAATCCCTCCAGGTAGCCATGATCTATGTTGAACAAAACCTCTGTACATGTTGCCATGATGCTGAGTGGATTATCAGAAAGACTTGCTGCAGCCAAAGTAGAGTTCCTCTATCTAAATGTGTCTCTTTATTTCGAACAGTAACTTCTCTATTATTAAATCTGTGACTATTACTCATGTGGGTATAATCCCTTCCTGCCTCATACCAAGAATTTCCACTGCCGCATTATAAGTTTTTGGACCCTAATACTAATACTCCACTCGGTGCCCAAAGAAAAAAAAAGAACATCTATTGGAAGAACAGTGTATTTATATAAATCAAACAAAGCAGGTGGCTTTTTAAGTGCACATCAAGCAGAGGGGGTGGGAATGCTGATGAAGATTAAGCTCTGGTTCGTGAGACGGCCATGATGTTCTTGTATCATCAGATTGAGAGTGTACATTCATCCATGCGAGTGTGAATCTGTGCCAGATCAGACTGCTCAGTTTGTCTAAAAACGCAGATAACATGTCGGCCTTCAATCATTTTCCTCGCAGATACATTTAGGTTTCATGTACTTACTAACATCCTTATCTTCCCAGCTCTTCCATTCGTCCAGGATGTGGCCGTGTGATCCACTGCCTTACACAATCACGAACTGCTGTGTTTACCCCGATGAACTAAAATACTCAACATGGATGATATGTGATTCTCTTTACGATTACTCTCCATCGTGATCTTCTTCATATTAGTAACTTGTGAACTTTAGCTACTGAGGTTGCTATGCACAACCCACATCCCCTATCAGTGATGGAGCAGACGGTGTCCAAAAAGAGTACAGTATGCGGGCCACAGATTGATTTGATAGGATTTAAGAGATGCAAAACTCCCTTTATGCTGGAATTTACTCTACAGATGGGAATCCCCATGTGTAAAAATGTACCCCACGTTTATGTGCAAAAATTAGCACATTATTGATTTATTTTTTTCCTCGAGTGCTTTTCTTTTGATCCTGTGTCTCATGTTGCACAGGTAAAGTGCAGTCTTTTTCTCATAAAATCGCAGATTTCACATCAAAAGCTTTGACACAAGAACAAGATATAAAAACCACGATGATAATATTGTCAAACGGCGATTTTTATTTTGCAGAAAAACTCTATAGAAGCTTTTCTTGAATGGTCACATGTGAATAAGTGCTTTAACATTCGATACTGACGAGCAATAAAAAAAATACTTTTAAGAGATGATGACCAGTGACAGCTGATTATGTACTCACTTTTTCATATTCAGTCTGATAACAGATCTAGTGGAAATATAGTTCCTTGGATGCCTGCAACTTTATCACGGTCAGAGAAAAAAAAAGGTATTTATAAACCAAAGAATATGCAGATTACAAGTCATAGTCAATACACATGAAAAAGCACATGTTTTTTGAGGATATATTCATTTCTTTTTTTAGAAAAAACTTTTACGACCTGGCATGTCATACTTCATTCATATCCCACATCGTCCCACTAGAAAGTTGAAAGAGAGTAAGATATGGTTTTCCACTTATCCGCTCAAAATAACAATACCATTCTTAAAGCTGCTCGTCCGCTGAATGAAAAAAAAGAAAAGCCACAGAATGAAAGCAGTGCATGTGTAGATGTCTGCGCATCGCGTCTCAGCTAAGCTAGGTGTATCTCTGCCGGCGCATCTTTGAGATCTTCTTCCTCCTCATGCAGAGGGGGTTCATCCTCCAGCAGTGGCAGATTGTGTTGAAGAGCCGGCAGTGGCAGGAGGCGCAGGGGTCGCAGCAGGGCACGAGAGAGGAGCAGCTGTCCATCAGGCGACTGCAGCCATTGGACAATGGGCGTGTGGCCTTTTGCCTCTAAAAGGTAACAAACCAAGATTTGTTATCCTTCGTTTCAGAGTAATCAAAGAAACCGCACTTGTGACTGATATTATTGTACTGCACGTACTCTTATGCAAGTTAAGATGATCTACACCCAAGTCAAGCCAGGTGACTCACCCTCTAGTGGCTGAAGCCAGCCACTAGAGGGTGAGTCACCTGGCTTCAAACTGCACCTGTGATAACATCCGCTGGTCGGGAGCGCCCAAGCCCGAGATTTGCTACATGTGGCATTTGTTTCGATTTTTTGATTTGCTTGTCAGAACGGAGTTCACCAAATACTTATGCAAATAAATAATAACTTTCCACACCAAAGAAGTAATTCACAGAGGAAAACAAGAAGAAATAGGAAAACAACCAAAGTAGGGTGGCAAGTACAAAAAGTGACTTTTAGGGATTTATTTACTTTACAATGCAATAAAGATCATGCTTGGCGTTCATCTAACTGATTGTTTTTTAAAAATGAAGCCTGAAATTAAAGGCATTACACTGAGTCAATTATCTTGAGGTTGTATTCCATGTTCAAAATCAAACAAAAACTTACGGGAATCAGAATTTCATTTGGCGTAGAATTCCTCTGCCTTGCGAACACTCTGCTCGTCTTCACTTGACTCTGAACTAAGGTAGAAAATATAACAAGGATCTATGTTAGAGAACATTTTTATTAAAAAATACATCTTTATTCCATCAGAAAAGAATGGACTTCAGAGTTCGATGATAAATGGGAGAAGACATTGAGGTAATTCAATTACAAAAAATGTTTGTTACGCTTTTTAGTGCATTCTGAGAAATGCTGTCATAAGCAGAGTCTGAATTAACATCTTAAAACGTCTTGCAATCAATCATTGACTTTGAATTCTGACCGCTAACTTAAATCAGATCCCCCTTTTGTGTCAAAATGTAACTGAGATTGTTGCATTCAGAGCTGGAAAGACATCCAGGAGCAGGAAATGGGGCCGTCGCTCCGAGCGAGACTTTGGATGGCGACAAACTGTCCACGGTGTGACCAGCTTGATGTCTTTTTCCCATATAACTGATTTCCGTGGTCGGGTCTCTTTCCTGGATTGTTTGGCGGTTGGCTCTCTCACCTCACAGCCAGACAACCTTGGGTCAGCTTTTGTTTCTTCCCACAGACAGATAATATGCAGTGGGTTAACTGAAAACTTTAAATCGTCGTGCCGTCGACGTGTGAATGAGAGAGTGAATGGTTGTATGTGGCCCTGTGATCGCCTGGCAACCAGCCCCGCCTCTTGCCAAATGACAGGACCGACTTCCCTTCTGCGTATGTACCGCTAATAAACCTCCAGAGCCTGAGTGAGTTGGCTTTGGGGTTCATATGGGATGACTGTCCTGTGGTTTGACTTGCCAACGCCGCCGTGAGTAAAAAATCATTAACTCATCAGCGTATGGGGCTAGTTTATAATCAACATTCTGTGATCTGACACCCTCGAGCAGTCGAGAATCAAATCAGCACTCCTGCCCTGTTCTGCTTCATACTTTCACAACTTTGACCGTTTTCCAGTTGCTGTTAATGGCAGACAAAGAGAAAGCCTCAAGCATCTTGATGAGAATAAGTCACCAAAGCCTTAGTGCCTTAGAATGGCATGCAGTTAGATGCCTGTTCTCCATCAAGATAATCACAGGCTTAACGTGTGTGTATAAAACATTCAATGTTTTCCTGTTATTAGAAATATCCTTTTCCTTTAGATTAAGGAAAACTTGGTGCAGCTTCTTCTTCACGGTTCGATTGAATACATGCAACCTCCGAAGTCAGGTCTAACCATTTCGTCATGGTGACAAGGTTCATGTATCCAGGGGATACTGGAAGCCAGCAAAAGCGATGGCAGCCAGTGACTTAAAGCTGAGGGTCTGGGTTGCCTCCACCTCGCTATGATTAATGCCATAATAGATGCGTAAACAAACAAATAAACAAAATAAACAGACCTCACGGTTTTTACATTCCTCCATGCCCAGGTAATCACTTTAACCGAGAAAATTATTTTAATCGGGCGGTTAGATTTTTCTACACACCCCATCTGAGTGAGAGACAGAGGATGACATGTCAAAAACCCAAAGCCAACAACCAAAATGTCACCGAATGAAACTCAGCATAATCATTGATTCACAGGGGACCTTGAGTTGGATCCAGGAAGAGCAGACAGATAACAAAACCAGGGGGTAGATTTATCCTGACGAGACTGTCATCAGACAGAGAAGATATTACACAAATCAAAATAATAGTTCTATTAATCATAAAAACATATTTTTGCAGGCTATATGTTTAAAAAATGAATCCAGTTAGGATTAAAACATAGAGATGGGGGTTTGCAGTAGGGAACTGTATTGAGACAAAGTATAAAAGGTAACAAAGAAGTAAAAGGTCTCTTAAGCCTCTTGACACAATATTTTTTTAGATATTTGTCAAAACTGAGTTTGTTGTCATTTATCACCTTTCTTTACTGCAAATGATGTTCTTCTGGGAGAACAATAACATCTGGTTATGCTATAAGTCAATATCCCTTTCTAACTCTTGTATATAATTAATTACATTATTCTAGTGGGAAAAAAGACCATGTAGCATTAATGATATATGAGGTATAGGAGGGTGATACTTCGCAGCTATGCATTGAGAAAAAACTCAGGATTCGGCAGCTGTCTGAGTTTTATCGTGGAAAGTTTCAAAGACGAATATATACTGGCTTTTGTGAGGGCAAAAAAGACCCTCCAATCAATATATGTACAAAGGTGTTACTTTTTGCATTCATCTTATGAGTTCAGTACACTGTTTGAAAAAATAGAACATTATGATTTTCTAAAAGTCCGGCAACAGGAAGAATACAATATAAGGCATTGTCACTGACAAGTCTGCAGGAGACCCTGACTGATCTGTTTCCGTTTAAAATCTACCTTGACTAATTTGTGTCTCTGGACTCTGCAAGGAAAACTCCACGCAATAAAATAAGACTGTCCATTTTTTTTTTCTTTTGTTCCCATTGGTTCTTTTTCACCATAAGATGATTGACCAAAAACAAAATGAAGAGCTTTCTCTTAATTATGAAGTGAGACTAGGCCAGTAGAGAGCCCCCAATTTCCCCTGTAATGCGTGTGGGACATCGTTTTCTCCTCCGGTGTCTGTCCTTTCTCCAAATCTAGGGATGAATAGCATTTGAAAATACTTTGGTCTGTTCATTTGCAACTGCTTAAAAAAAAAAGAAAAAAGAATTTCGATACTCACTCCAAATTTCTCCAGAGAATACTTTTTAATTTTCACTAAGGCCAAATGATTCACCTTGTCTATATTTATCATTTTTCTTGGCAAAAGGATTGACTACTGGTCTACTGGGAAGTCCAGCTTTACTTCTCCATGAAAAAAAAATCCTCCAGGATCCAGTAACAGAGACTGCACTTTTCAATTGTGCAGCTTTCTGGAGATGAAAATGCCTTTCCTCTGCCATTTCAGCCCTACGTTAATATTGGCTGCACTTTCCACCACTTTTGGACGGGTATTGAGATGTTAGTAATTACATTTAGATTTGTTGTTACTGGCTCATGTTTTGAAAGAGAATTTTGAAAATCTGTCAGTAAAGTTTTTCTGGTCAAAACCCCCCTTCCCAATCTCAAGGTACTACACAAGTCGTGAAGAGTGGATTTTAGTAGTCTCGCTGCACTTGTTGAAGTACTTATAAAAAAGAGATCAAATACGTATCGTCAATATTGATCAAGTGAAAACTGTTTTGAGTATTAGCAGTGACGGTATGCTTCTCCTGTGTGACACCACACACACACACACACACACACACACAACTATTGAAAAGCAGACTTGTTGTCTTGAGTAATAGTGTAAAGACTATCGCCACGCACAGGAAGTTCATCGCAACATCCGTTACATCAACTGAGAGTCCGTCGGTTGGCTGCCGTGACGACGCCGAGGACCGACGAGCAGGAGGTGACATCACAGTGCTTGCATGGTGACGCCTGGGATCGAATGTGACGTTGCTCCACATCATGCGATATGAGGATGCAAGGGCACATGGGTTCTAAATAAAAATTGCAATTATTAGTCTTCTCACAATGAATGCATCGGGTGACAATTGCAGTCCCCAGAGGCTTCTAATCATAGGTCAGCTGAATGTGGCGGGCAATAGACCTTGTTTTCTTTCCTTTATGTGCAGGATTTACTTTATTCGCTGGATCACTTGAAACGCACAGCAGCAGAACCCGCAGGGCGGCACGCGACAGCACAACCAGCAGGGCAGAACACAGCGTCAGAACCAGCAGGGGGGAACGCGACAGTGGAACCAGCAGGGCAGCGATCGAGAAAATGACCCCTTCATGTTAACTTGGCTGACCCCACACACACACACTCCTTCATCGCAGACACCCACGCAACCTCACAGATGATGTGAAGGGCTCTCGCTGTCGAGTTTCCGTCTGCGCTTCCCTTAGTAATATGCTTCCCCTTTCATAGTGTGAGAACACAGTATGCTGGTCACCACTGTGAGGCTGAAACAGTGGAACATTGTAAGATATATGCACAATGAAAAGTAGAACAGAACATAATAATAAATATTTTATATTAGGATACTTGCTGTGGGGGTGAACCGCATGCAAGGTTTTTTAAGGATAGCCGGACTTGAAGTTCGAGTTACTCTTAAAAACCTTTGAAAGACGAGCACTGAGAAGGAATATAACTGAATATGAGAGTAATATATTCCTGCCAATGCCAAACGCCATAAAACATCACAGAAGAAGTGGAGAAAGGAGGGAAGATGAGGGACACAGGCAGGCTATGTGTTTTATAGTTCAAAGATGTGTCTAAATTGTAAATTTAGCATTGAACTTTATAGATTCATTCTTTATACATAACTATATAGAAAAGGAATTGGTTCATTTAATGCAGTGTATAGAAACTTGTCATTTTTTGAAAACAAAACTGGCCTCTGCCTGCTGTATCCAGTTTCTTTTCCAAGTCTCAGACAGAGGCTGCGATCGTGGTAAAGGGACCGCTCACGCTGACTCCAAATCTGTATGTGGCTGTTCATTAATCAGTAATGACCGAATTCTTTGTGTGACGATTTTCTTTTTTGGTTGGTGGTCATTTACTGGGAAATTGATGTTTGTTTCCTGTTTGCTTCTGGAGGACGAAATGAAGGGGGGTCGTGTTCGGATGATCTATCTAGTGACATAGGCTGCCACAGGAGTCTTTGCTTATCATCTTGAAGCTGAACTAATGAATGTAACCTGTTTGGAAGTGATTTAGTTCAGCGAGGTCACCCTCGATATTTTGTCTTTCAAACTAATCAGTTCACCCCTGAAACACCACCAACGGGTGCTGTCATCGGTATCCCCCACCCCCCAGGCGCCAATAATTCTTTTTCCAATGGGTTCCTGCAGCTGTGACTGTGATTCCTAATTTAAGAACATTTCTCACATCTGTAATTTGTTTTTTCTGGTCCAGAAAAACCCAGGAGGACCAAGATGCATGACTACAAAGCATGTGGGAATGTTCACACGGAGACGCGAAGAAGGGATTGAAGTCGAGGACAGAGGTCCCGTTTCCTGGAATTCTGCATGCATATACTTTTGTAAAAACACCTTTTCCTAGTTTTCAAGTTCTGTCCATTGCATCTGCATACCCCTGAATAGCAGGCATAGTCTGCGTCCAAGCTGCTGCTGTTTGTGTCTTCTGTGAAATGCAAACCAAGAGCAGACTTAACCTCCACTTGTTTAGCTAAAAGATAATTGTTTTGGATCCACATGCAGATATAACCGAATCACAGTGGAGCTTTGAACTAAATTGAGACCACACTTGGCGTGTGGGATTCTCATTGGTTACCGGAGTTATGTGTATCTTTTACACAAATTATCTGACAAATCCGTGACGTGACAATTCATTTTCTATCACTGTCTATCTATCTATCTATCTATCTGTCTGTCTGTCTGTCTGTCTGTCTGTCTGTCTGTCTGTCTGTCTGTCTATCTATCTATCTATCTATCTATCTATCTATCTATCTATCTATATATCCATGTGTCTTTCTGTCTAAGTATAGATGTATAAAGAACATTAGTTTATTTGAAGTGACTTTCTGCAAGTTATATTTATTGTGAATGTGTTGCTGGGGTCTCACCGGCCGTGTTGTCAGCTCTCCTCACGTCCCCTCGTTTCTCCGTCCAGCACAGCGGGAAGGCGAGCAGGATGATGCACAAGTGTTTCCCCGTGATCTTCCTCATGGTGATGAAGCTCCGCGACGTCGGCGGTCGGATAACAGGTTCGTCTGCAAAACTAATCCCGTACTACTAACTGAAAAAGATCTATTATAAGACGATGTTTGTCCCTCATTCAGCGATCTGATCGTATTTAAATCCTAGCAAGAGCTCTACCGGGGCGCTTTTCCCTCCGAAGCACCATCCTCGGACCCTGGAAGGTCAGCCCCGCCCAACTGCGCTCACCGCGGGGGGTGATGGTGCCTGACGACCTGGCGGTGAACCAGCTTCTCTGTGCACGTAAAGATAAGTCTAAACTTATTTGAAAGATTTAACCCTTGTTTTTAGAAAACGCTTTAGAAAACATGTCATTGGCTGCTGCTCTTTAAATCTCCAGATGCGAGCGCCCCAGATTAGACATAAAATAAAAATAAGTGACATTCTAAAAAGAATTCTTTGTTGAAAATGTTGTTATTCCACTGCTCAAGAAATCCAAAACGATAATAACTTAGAAATTAATAAATCATAATAATGATAAAGTGACATTCTTCAAAGCAATCTTTGATTAAAATGTAAGTCCACTGTTTAAAAGAATTTTTAAAAAGTTAATAATAACTTAGAAATAAAATAATAATTAAAAATAAAAGGGAAATTCTTAAAAGCAATATCTAATCAAAATGTTATAGCTCTGTTATACCACTGTTGTACCACTTAATTACAAATAAGATAATACTAACTTAGAAATAAAATAATAATAAAAAATATAAGAGTGACATTCTTAAAGGCAATCTTTGATGAAAACGTTGTTATTCCACTGCCTAAAGAAACAAAAAACAATATAATAACTTAGAAATAAAATAATTAAAAATAAATAAGTGACATTCTGAAAAGCAATCTTTAATGAAAATGTCTTTATCACACTGCCTGAAGAAATAAAAAAGGTCATATCTTATACACAGGGGACCTTGAAGCGGATCTTCCCAATTGAATAGTTTGGATTCATGAAGCCGCGCCCCCTCCCCGTTTGGCTTCTTGCTTTGTGTCTCCCTCCTCTTATTTGTTTTATTACCCCTGCTGTTTGCTTCCAGACAAACACCCCTCTGACACACGTTCAGCCCCTCGGCTCCTGCACACTCTGGCTGCCATACAATCGATCAACAAGTCCAAAACAGTTTGTTTTGTTTGTTCAGATTCCAGCTGCGATATTGATTTGTCTTTTAAGTGAATGCTTAACAGTTGTCTTTTAAGCTTAAAAAAAATTAAATCCATAACTCCTTCCAGGCATCTGGGAGATAGTGCGACATAATGGCGGTTAAAATTTGGTTTGTTTATCCCCTGGCAAACAACTTTGTTCGATGCAAACCGACGGGCGGCTCAATCCCAAAACAAGACTGGAAAACAAGTCCTGCAAATAATAAAAGGAGAAGCCGCAACAAATAATCGCAGATCATGGTGCACATCACCTCATACTCGCAAGGCGTGGATTTCTCAAACAATGGTTCTGTTAAGCTTGGCATGTTTATAATAATCTTTTCATGAGAAATCAATTTAGCTTGGTTGGTGTGTATCTTCATCTTGTTGACAGGATAGGTGACATGATGGAAAGTTTATGGTACCCGTTCACAGTAACAGGCTTCCTTTGTGATGTCATTGTGAACTGATACTTGGTATATAAAAAAAGGAACATTCCCTCCCTTCGCCCCAGGCAAACACAGACAGGCAGCAAGAAAGCATTCAGGAATGTGTGGTATTATGATGGAATTTTCACTCTTAAGATATTGCAATGTAAAGAAATGCAATTTCTTTATCTTATTTTTCATTTTTCAGTATCACTTGTACTTAACTCAATAACCACTGGTCCACATGACTTCATACTGAGTTCGTTAATGGTTAATGATGCTTTTGTGAATTTTGGACAACAAAAAAATGGAAATAATAATAATAATTTTATTTTATTTGAATGCTTCTATACTCCATTCTTTTTATGCCGTCATGTAAGTTATGTGCCAGATCGCATCCCCTCTTTTTGAAACAGAAGATATTAAGTTTAGACAATTACATTTTCCCTTCTAAGGCACTGATCCAATTGACTTGAGAAAAAAGAGATGTGAGTGTTTCACATGCTTGTTTGACAGCTCCTCATAGATAGTAAATTACAGCAGCTGTGGGACATGGAAGTTGGATGGCTAAAGTTTTGTTGGGCCTGTACTTCACTTTCCTTGTAAGCTACTTTATTATTTTTCTGTAATGTTGATGTGGTATTGAAATGAGTATTGGTGAAAAGTTGTTTCACAGACTTGAGGGAGTCTGGGGAAGCCAAAGGTTAACGGGCAAGATAACACAAATCATAAATTTAAGGAGACACTGTTGAAAGCAAATTCCTGCAAAGTTTTCACCACATCTTGTAACCTATAAATAAAGGACTTTTTAATGCAGCTCTGTGAAATGTTAATTCATGCTAAAACGTGTTTTAATACATTATTTTTGCCCACCTCTGATTTCAGTGGAATCCACTGTTGTGCATGATGGTGATCTGAAATGACTGTGATATGCGAAATGGACCATTTTGTATTTTTGAAAATCAAAATGAAAATTCTAGCTCTACTTTCTCTAAAACAATGTGGCTTATGAATGAGCAATGATTTCACACCTAATTTATCCCGGCAATCCCCTGGGATCTTGGAGCCGGCGATTTTATGAAGTCTGGATCCCTCGAGTGCTTCAGATGTCATTCCAGAACACATTCTGAAACACATTTTCAACAGTGAATATTGCCTGTACATCAGTGGCAAATAATAAAGTTGTTGGCCTTTTTCTCCAGAATTTACAATAATCCGAGTTTTTATTTGTTTTTTGTTTTTTTATTCCCTTGCAGAAATGTATGAATTCATCTACATTTAACCCATCATCTCTGAACCATGGGCAGAGAGCAGCAACTGAGCAGTGCCCGGGGAGCGGTTAGTGGTTCAGTGTCTTGCTCACCACACTTGGACAGACAAGGAGCAGCTCGAGAATCGAAACTGGAACTTTCCAATTCCAAAACAACCACTCTAGCACTCGAGCCACACTGCTCAGTACTTATAATACTGAATTATAATTCTGTAAGATCAGGCACCATGGTATTCGAAATGATGGTGTGTGCATATAAATTATTCAACACTTCCTATCGGTGCACAATTAACATAGAGAAAAGGGAAGAAAATGGGTATTATTGAGGTACTAATTTACTTTCCACAATTGACTTTGGATGTGCATTGCATCACTGCCGCAGGCTGCTGACCGGTAGCTAAGACGTCGGAAGAGTGTTTTTTCTGTTTTTCACGTTTTTCTGTTTTTTCTCTTCTGTTTTCTCAAGGTCCAGCCTCCAGCCAGGATTTGAATCTTAAATTAAATGGCTTCCTTTGGCAGCACTTTGCATGGATCTCTCTTCCACAAACAGAAGAAGAAAAGACACCGACCTTTCATTGAATCAATAACGGGGAATTTTAACAAAAACAATGAGATCTTCAAAACAAACCAGACATCAAATCAAAATCAGAATCAGAATCACAGATACTTTATTGATCCCGGAGCAAAATGAGTGATCTCAGATTAAAAAAAAAAGATAATAAAATAGAGGTGGTGTCAGAGTTTAAGATAAATAAGTTACAAGAGCAAAATACAACCAGATGGATTGGGAGATGAGAAGAGGGGTTTAGATGAGTTCGTGTGATGTTATTGCCGGACTGGGTTTAATAGTCTGATTCTCAGAGGCAAAAAGGACCTTCCGTGACGTTAGGTTGTGCGGGAATCAGTCTTCTGCATGTCTCAAGCAGTACACATTTCATAGGGACCTGTTTTCTTTTTCCTGTTTTCTGCCATTCCCTTTGTACTTTCCGAATTCAAATAGTGAGTTTGCACCCAACTTGCTTCTACTGAACCCTCGCTGACTCATCAACATGGTATCCTGATGCTTCTGGACTCCTTCGACTGTTGCCTTCTTTCCTAAAACGGTTGGCTGAAAAATTCCTTCTGTCTCCCTATTGTTATTTGTACTTGATAAATAGAAGCAATTCCTAATTAGAATAAATATCCTCACTTCTTCATGATCAATAATTTTGTCAAATTATTACATTTGAGGAATTACAGCCAGTATCATAGTTATAACTAAAATGCTTGCTATTCAGTCACACAACGTATTAGAAATGATTGCAGTTTGTGAAGAAAAGAGATCCGGGTCCATTTATGTTCTGGTTCTATCCTTATTTCAGCAAAGTCAGGTTTGTGGTAGGGAGTTTATTTTGGGGGGAATAAACTGCCCACCACTTTCCTTTCTCATGGTAGTTGCTTAAGTCAATTTCCACAGGTAACAGCAGGCGAGCTGCAGACTCACCCCAGAGAAGTGTCCATTATCCGTCATGGTACGATTTGGAATAAGAACAAGGCATCCTTTCCTCTTGATTGAATATTTTGCACGTAAAAATATTTACGCTTTGGACGCAGAGCTGACATTCTTGTACAATTTAATATTCTGCTGTCAGAACAATTATATTTATGATAGCAATGTGTACTTACCCTGGAAGCACTCTACAGGTTGGCAACTGGGAAATAGTGCTAACATCTTAATCCAGCCCTGCTCCCTGTTGTTAATTCAGTAAATTAATTTATAGAGTAGAATAGATTTTTTATATTCAGACCTACAAAGTGGATATTTCTGGACTAATGTTTTGTTCTCACATTGAAACATTTAGCCAAATGGCTTCATACCCTGAAAATCTTAAATTTCTTTAAATTCCAAAGAACACCATGAAATTAAATACATTCAGAATAAATTCCTGGACTGCATACAGGGCTTCTGTATCCAAGAAAAGCCTGCCCGATACCCATTAAAAAATGCCCTGAGAAAAACAGAAAGTATTTGTTTTTGTTTTTGTTTTCTGTGTCTATCACCTAACAACTGAGAATTAATGACACAACATATTTATTCATCCAAAAAAATTAGTGCTGTATGTCATCCTTGCAGCGTATTTGGCACCATCCAGTATTAACTCCTGCCGCATAGGTCAGAAGGACACTTTCCAAAATAATATGATTCTACGGATATCACTTTGCATTACAATGGGTGTAAAACCAAATAGATACTCTCGTTTTCTTCTCTGTCTTTATTTCAGTGCTGTTCACACTTTTTTTTTCAGTATGGTTGCGTAACTGCCTGGTAATGACATTGAGGACAGAAAGTCTTAAAAGAGTGAAGCTGTGCTGTGAATTGTTACAGCAAATCGCTGTTCCTCCAAAATCCATTTTTCACCAAGTTCATTATTGTCTGGGATTATCATCATAGAGAATCATCAACATTCCATATATTTCACCAGAAGCCAAGTTAGTTCTGTGACCATACTGATGCAATTAAGCCAGAAGACCAGACAGCCTCCCCTGTGGTCCGAACAAATGTCAGGAACTTGTTTTCTGAAGGACAGCTTCCTACCCCATAGTCAATCCATATCAAAACAAAAACAGTATCTTACAATTACTTTACCCAAACAATGTTAACACTGGGATTCAGAGTTCATCTTAGAAAGCTATGATGTTCCCAATGAGGATGATTTATTTCTACCATTATCTCAACATTTCACCATCATTCCTCCTTAAGTGCATTAGTCTGAATTAAACTCTGTTTTGTGAATGAAAAAAAGGTTTTATGGTTTGTGGTCTGTATTCTGTCATACGTTTGAGCCGACTCACAGAGTCGGTCTTCGTGTCTTGGCAGAGGTTTCCACAAACTTATAGGAGGCAAAGAAAACGTAAACACAGGTAAATCTTTCTGGCTCTCAGTTGTAGACAAGATTTTTAGACCTATTAAAACTAACTGTGGGTTGCTTCAGTGCTGATGGTGAAGCTGTAATGCAGATCACAGAGCAACTAAGAGTGCAAATTACCACTGATAATAGAAATTCCAGTGGCAGCACCTTCACAGAACCTGCATTAATTTCATTAACCTTTAATTCATTTCTTAGCAATGCCATCAAGATGTGATTGGGCTGTTTCACTCGGCATCTGGGCTTCGACTTTGAGCGCAGCCGCAATTTCGATAAATATTCTCTGGCTCGATCGGATCCCGAAGCCAAATATGAGCAGCATTATTGTGACTCCAGACATAAAACACCAGCGTGGTTAAGCCTCATGAGATGTATAAACTGTGTAGTGAATGCTGCATCAATACGTACTCAAGGCCTGAAAAGTGGTGGTTGTTCCATAAATGTTTTGAGCATGAACATGACAGCTAAAAGAGTTGCACTTCAACGGATGAAAAACGGTTCAAAAAAACATGTGCCGTTGCCAATAAATTTCTCCCCCTCTCTCTGATATATTACAGAAAACATTGTTCTGTACACGGACTCTTATCCGATATTCCACATTTACTTGGGCTGAAAATAGATATTTGTGTACAATGTAAATGTGGCAGGGATACTGCTTATGATGTGGTAAGTTGAACACATTTTTTGAGGGTAACCTTGTTTTTCTACTTTGTTTGTTGCACAAATGTAAACCAGTAAATAATCAATGAAAAACCTGTATCTAAATCCTGGGATTGTTTTAACATTTATGGCAGGTGTCATAAATCTTCAGATCGTAATGCTTGGGGGAATATCAGTGGAGCATCAAAAAGTCTTTGTATTCCCACAGACATTGTTCGTGGAAAATCATTCTTGACTCCAGCGAGTGGTGCGTGCCAAATTGTTGATTCCACATGCAGATGTATGAAATGACAAATCTGGGTTCAGCAGGAAAATTGGAAATCCATGTACATGTGTTCCATAATTTTTTGATTTAATTTTTTATTCATGCATCACCGAAGAGCCGACGACTAATTACATTTGTTTGACAGCACACACGTTTCCATCACAGGCCAGAGCCTGTCAAGGGAAACCTAAATCCCGATGGAGCTTTGTTCAAAGAAAAGCAAAAATACAATCCTGCTGTCGGCTCCAAGTTTAACAGGTGTTATAAATAGGTTGACCAAGGTTTCAGCGCTCTCATCAGGGGCCACAGGCCCATTTTTACAGCAGACATTTCAACACTTGCAATATCCCCTTCGAGGTTATTTCCCCTGAACATTTTCTCTCGTAGCAGTCAAGTGAAACCCCTCAGATCAAGTCCTCTAAAGCAGAGGGAGCTAGTGATCAGCGATGATCTGCTGTCAATGAATGAGTGAAACAAAGACAAAGTTAAATGTCGTAGCAAACCTTTTGCAAGTGTCTGCATTCAGAGAATATCTGGGGCGCTACGACCACTGCCTACAGGAGCAAACGCATTCCATTCAAACACCCTGCTCCGTCTTGGCTCTCGGCCTCTCTGGCTTCAAATTTGCTTCTTTGTGATTGATGCGGTTACATCATTCCAAAGGCAGAGAAGTGAAAGGGAGCTACCAATGATCGCAGTATCTGACTTGTCAAGCAGGAAAGGGCACGAGCTTAAACACAAAAGTTTTAGAATGGTTTCCTTTCCATTTGCTGTGTCAGTAAACGACTCTTTGCACGATATCGTAGGCTTTAGTCCCACGCACCTAAACTGAATTCAGCCATCTTTAATGCAGTTCATTTTCCACTTGCGTTTCCTGCTTTGACAAGTCATAGACGTCAGCCATGACGTGTGTTAATTACGGTCTCCTTGTCTTGCTCAAGTGACACCATAATATCCCAAAAATATTTATGAACCAAATAATCAAGATCATGATGTATTCTCAGGTCACAACACAAATTTTGACACGTCATGTTGTTGAGCCAGACATTGAATCCCCAACCGCTCCCCAGGTGCCACCAAGTGGCCGCAAACTGCTCATGGTTCATCCATGCAAATGCAGCGAAAAAAAAATCCGCAAGGGATGAATAAGGTATGATGAAATAGAAGAATGAAAACAACCAAAAAATGATTTCAGGAGCTTAAATAATCCTTAAGTGGACCTCACTGAAGACAGATCCTTTACTTTATTTTGCATGTCCACTACACAAAACAAAGCGAAGGGGTTCATTTGCGAATTGATCCAATAGATCAGCATGCATGCAGACTGGTCCAGACCTCCACACCCGCATCTGAGATTTATGATTCAAACAGGACGACTGAAGTGGATCAAAATGGCTATATATTCTCAACTTGTGGCGAGAAGTAATATGTTCCATGTGGATAGGCCTGGAGCTTCCTGGCGCTACATTTCACACTTCAGTCCTTCCTTCTTGATATGTCGGAGAGGAAAACATCTCTCATCTGCTTTTCCGAGCTGTGGAGTGTGTAGCGATCAACCATCAATTCCTGCATGTTTCTTCTCAGGTATAGTGGTTTTCCCTTTACTGCTATTACAGTGCCCTCTTCTGGGGCATCACCATAGCTTCACATCATTACCTCGACATGAAAAATATGAACGTAAAATGAAGAATTTTCATTCGCGTAAAAAGAAATCTTCTTGCAGGTACCGAAAAACCTCAAAGGTATGGGAGCTCTTTTATAAATATTTACAGACAGTCATGAGGATAACATAGAAATGCTAATTTTAATTTGCATTTGATTTGTGCTGCATTAAAATCAGTCCATCAGTGCATCTGTTCGAGACCAAAAAATTTCATATGATTTTTCATTAAGAGTTTAAGCATCCCACTAAGTTCTTATTCATTAATGATATTTGTCTATTGATATACTGCTACCAAGTATTTATCATAGATTTAATATAAAGAGTGAATATAAGGGATTAGTAGGTTATTTACTTCCCATTGTTCGCCTTGTTATCTTTTTCTGCTGAAACTTTACATCGGTCTCTTGTCTCTGTGCAAATGCGGTCAAAAACGCATACAGTTCGCAAGGACATTCAGAGTGAAACCTCTGTTAGAGAGGAATTTCAGCGCACTGTGCAGTGTGTATCATGTATCAATACAATTTTACTTACAGCATACTTACTGGAATTTCTCCAACAGAAGCCTGATCTGGTTCTCCCTCTCATCCAAGGTCTTTTTCAAAATGTCAAGTTCTCTCTGTTTCACCGAAAGTTCCCTCTGCAGATGATGGTTAGTTTCCTCCAAAGTCTCACAGACAGCCAGCATAAATAACAGAAAAAATAAATAAACGACAAATCAGCAATCATATGGAAAGCTTAAGTATATTTAAATAGCACCAGAGATGATTCGGTTGTGACCTCTCATTTGATCAATCTAGGCCCTGATTTTCATTCTGTCCTGGTGTTTAAGACTGAGTAGTGACTCTAGTGCTCAGTATTGGACTGACCAAGAGTAGAACTAAATACCCTTCTACCCTCTAAATACCCTTCCAAAAATGTGTAAGCTCGTGTAACTTATCCCATTTCAAACCCTGCAATTTCCTCAGCTCAATCCTGAGGCTTGATACAAATAATGGTTCACCCAGAAAGCCTTATTCCTGCAAAGATGGTGTAGCTTTCTACTATTGGTTAATTAGGGAACTAGGGAAAGTTTCACTCTGTGATGCCTTTTGGTTTTTCATATTGACACATTCAGATGCAGAGATATACACTGCATAAGACTTTATTTGTTTTCTGTGGATTTGTTTGCGATCTGTGTGATGGGTGCCCAGAGGTCAACGTTTTGAAGGTCATACAGAGGGACTAGAGGCGTTCTGGTCCTGGAAATGACATGGCCTGGCTTAGTTGGTATTGATTTCAACTCTGTAGATCATTATACAAAAACGTGGAAAGAAAAGTCACCCTGATGTCTTCCAGATTGTCGAATGGATTTGGTGGATCAACAAAACACAGAAAGTGTCTGACAGCCTCACTGGGGAGCACAAATATGAAGGTCCAAATCAAACACAGCTTTGAAATATCATAATAAGAAGCAAATCAAGACCAACATCTGTAATCCTAAAACACACACCTGTTGATGATGTCCTCATGGACTGTCAAATTCTGCAAGAATGTCTGCAGTCCAATCTTCCTCTCCTCCAGAAAGTCTTCATCGTAGTTGTCTTTGAACCAGCGCTTAGGAGGGAGGGCCAGATGAAAACTCGGGAACATCTCTTTCAGCTGCAGCAAACAAAACAATCAAGGGGAAAAATTCAAGATTATTAAAGTAAAATAGATGATCTTCATTAGAAAAGATGTCAAATCCATGTTGTGGAATTTGGGACCAAAGAATTTAAAGCCAACACTATTTTGGTTCAGTACAAAAGCAGCCTTATCTTTTGGTTATCAAAATAATTTAAATACTGACTTGGCATAATGATTCTGATTTCCTAAAAAAAAACAAAAAAAACCTAATATCTTGACAAAGGGAGTTCTACGAACAGGTACAACAACGAAAAAAACTTTGAACCCTCAACAGATGATTCAACTAGATAGACAACAATAAAACCACCTTGGAATGCCAGTTCAGGAGTTTACAAGCTGTTTATTTCACACTCCCATAACCTCAGTCATACTCAAAGGCTGCTGTGTGTGAGCTGTACATGAGACAGGTGCATGATGGGTCCTGACCTCATCACTTAGCCTGCAGAATTCTGCATATCTTCTGAAGATCACCCAGCTGGCCCCTCCCTTCTTCATCACCAAGATCTTATAAACCTATGACAAAGATAGAATTGTAACCCAGACTTAATAATGGCAACTACCATCGGGTGGGTGCTACTGCGATGCAAGCTATGGAAACAAGAAGCCCCCTCATATTAGAAATTTTAACTTATTGATGATATTCTTCTAATTTGGGGAATGTCGGGAAGCCCCCGACATTCTCTCGCTCTCTCTGAGAGCGTGGATTTCCTCAATCAGTTGTGAGGTGCAATAAAAGGACACACACATTATGTTAGTGTTTTTTGGAGAGGAAATGGTATGACGGTGTAAACATTAGCAGGCAAAAGTTAATTTGATTTAATAAATTTTATCCATCACGCTTCGTTGTATTATAACCAGTGAATTGTTCAAATGGAAGAATTCAATGTTTGCTTGGGTTTGCCTCTCTTCTTGAGGGATGACTTCATGTGGACATAACCTTATTCTTTACCGTGAATTTTTTTCTCCCCTCCAAGGTCTTGTAGCCGAGAAGCGTTGGGGTAATTGTTGTCATCTTGACACACCCAACTGGATCACTCTGGACTGCAAGGACGGGGAGAAAGTCCGAGTGTCCATCCATCTGTAAGAGGCCATTGTGAGGTTCGATGTTACAGATGAGCATAAAAAGCTACCCAAAGGGGATTTTTGCAGTTTCATTTTCCTTACCGAGCAGAGGTTTCTGTGGGTGAAGTTCTATACCAATTCCTCAGAGATATTTGACATCAACATTACCAAAAACTTTTGTGAAAGCGGTGACACGTTCTTGACATGTTAACACTGCAGGAGTCAGATATTAAGAGGACAAGTATTGTCACACATGTCTAACCTACAATATGAGTAAGCAAGAGCAAAGGCATAAAGTGCAGTGAAGGTTTACTGACACAGTGTTTAAAGTCTACTTTAACCTAAACAGCCAGTTTAATCTAGATACTTGTTAAACATTAAACACATAAAATGAACACTTTACAATCAGCAGTCAGCTATGGCTACAGTTGTGGCACAGTCTTCCACTGGAATTCCCACTTCTGAATAGAGGTTATGTTGCAGGAAAAACATCTGCACAACTTCAGACTAGCTTCATCACACCTAAGAATATTCAATAGTTCAGTAACTGAAGAAAAACAACAACATCATTCCAGGGCTGTCATGTGATTTTATTGTTTTACAGTGAACATCAATCACAGAAGAAAGAGGACTGGTCACATGATTAGCGGAGACAAAGTGGTCAAACTTATTTCATCTGTTGGTATCCTATATATATGTAATATACTTCAGATATTGCTGTTAGACTTCCATAAAGTTTCAAAGTGACATATTCAGTTGCGAAGTTCCTGCTGTCGTAGGATAAAGCAGTTGTAACATAACTGCAGGCAGACTAAAAACACTTGTCTTGTTTGCAGGTCATACAAAGGAGGATCCACGGACAACCTGAACCCGTGAGAATTTCACATGAGACTGATGCACTAGATCTAACCTAAACCTAAACTAATTCTGCCTCCCAGCAGCTAAAAGACACAAGGTGTGAGGATGTAATCTTACCACAATGTCAGCAGCTTTTACAAAAGTCTCAAGTTTTGCGTCTCAGAGGAAAATATTTCCGAACTTGCCCATTGATCCACTGCTAAATCAAGACTTGTTGCTACATGTTTAAACTTTGTTAGGCAAGAGGGGGGAAATCCCTCAGATATTCTTCTCCCTCAGACCACAAAGGGAGCATTAACTTAAACTTGCATTCTTGTGGAGGCTTTGGGAGGGCGACACTATTAGTTTGAAGACTCGGTTAAATTAAACAGCATACAAATCAATGTAAAAGTAATTTGAGATGAGTGTGATGCTGAAATGAACATGACATGTATTGCCGTTGTAAGTAGACACATGGTCACATGAATACACTGATGTATGAGAAATGTAGGAAATCCCACCATTTGGGAAATTCCTGATTGAGCTTGTGGGCGTAGATATACTCAAATGAAAATGAAACTACATTTAGCTAGCTCCCACACGTCACATGATAGCTGTACTTGAATACGTCACTGCATCTTTGGGCGCTTTATCTATAACTCCGCCCTGGGGACGTTAAACGAGGGCATACGACTGAAACTCAAAGCTTTATTATTGAAAACTCGCGAAAACCGTGGACATGAATGCATCTTCTGGTAACCCGGAAGCGTGTCGTCATTAGCAACAACAAACCCACCTGCCTGCCTTAAATCTCAGCGGAGCTTGGCAGCCTCGATTCTCATTTGTCTCCGCCTTTTGACAGATCGACGTACCCGTCCCGGTCGCTTATGCCAGATAAGTGGCAGAGACAGTAAAACTGTAAAAAAAAATCACCCTAGAAGTATTTCAGCCGGTTGCTGGTTCCCCTTCCCGCAGTTTAACTCTAGCTTAGCTTGCTAGCACTCAGCGATATAATGTCATGCGTGTCATAAAGAGCGTCTCTTCCCCGTTCGGTTCACCAAGCGAACGGTCCTGCGTTCAGTGAGAAGAAGAAAAATTGCCCAACGCTTCCTGTAAAAAGGCGCGACGACAACTATGGAGCCGCTGGCGGCTACGGGCTGTGTGAACATTGGGAGTCTGACAAGCACCTTGCCGGTGATACCCTACCAGAAACTGACCGACCTGTACTACCTGAGCAGAGGGGGCTTCGGAACGGTGTTCAAGGCTCAGCACTCCGACTGGAGGACGACCGTGGCCATCAAGTGCCTGAAGCTGGATTCTCCGTTCGGGGAAAGGTATTTTCATTGACGCTACAGTTTTTGTGGGAAAATATGGTAATATTACGATACGGGGCGCATTTTATCTTAAACATGCTGCCTTGGAGTTAAACCGCTATGAAAGGTGGATTTCGTTCTCATCACGACGAGGAGTCAGGCTCCCCGTAGGCGGCTGAGTTCAATTCATCTCTTCCTGCTGTTAGTTAGAAGGATAAACTTTCCTACCACACACATTTAATGAAATATAATGTGCTTTTGTTGCAGACTCTCGTCTTGTCATATGGATTTTGATCATAGCAACATTAGCTTCATGCTGTGATAGGAGTCAAGATATATTATTGTAATATCTTGAACGCGTTTGGGTGATGGTATGGTTACTCGTTGAGATCTCTGACCAAATGTGCTGTGTAAGCTTTGTTTTACATGTTGTGCTGATTCAGATGGGTGGAACATTTCGAGAAAGGCAGGGTTCCAACCATCAAGTCAAGAGAGGCCACCAAAGGGTTTGATGATGAACCAAAGTTTGGGGAAAGACTCTCAGTGACACCTGACATCCAGGCTCTTGTGACGATGTATCAGAAAAAAAAGGGCTTCAATTACAATCAAATTATATGTGTCATTATTATCTATCATAAAATACAAAACAATAAAAGTCACATTTATCATTTTATTACATAGCAACTAAACCTATTGTTCTAATTATTCATCATTCACAAAATAAAGTTCCTGATCTGTTGAGCCATAAATGTTATTCACTATTCAGGGGCTTTTTTTTCGCAGCAAAAACAATCTTGGACACTCACTATTAGTTATCAGTTAATTTGATATTTAATAATAGTTTATGAACCAATATGGCCAAAACACCAAAAAATTGGTAAAATTTAAATAAATGAGTAAAGCTCAATAAGAGAGGTTAAAAAAAAAGAAATATCAATCTCAAGTGATTTGATTAATGATCTTTGTGTGAAGGCAATTCAGTAATAGAGATATCTGCACTGGTTTTTGGTAAGATTGGCTTTCTTTACAAAAAGTAAAGAATCATGCTGGACCTCAGAGCAATATTACTTGCACAACCATCTTACATTGCTTAATGAAATGACATATCTCTATGGCAACTACTATTTTATGGACCAACCCAACTGGAGGACTTTAATCTAAGGAAAAAAACACCTAACATTTCTTTCTGTACTTGTGGTTAAAGATAAACCAGTTTTATGTCCACAAATTCGACCAAGATCTGTAGCTTCCAAACATTTTGACTAATGCCAAAATGTATTTTCCAAATAGCAAAACCATTACTATTTAATGTATAAACTATTTATTATCAATTCAATGTATTGAAATTTCTACTGAGTTCGAATAGCATTGCAGTGTAATGATATGATCCAATGTCAATTTAAAAAATGCAGACTATAAAAAGATATGATCATATAGATAATGAAATTGTTTATTTCAGGGTTCAATGTACAATGAAAGTAGCGTGATTTATTGCATAACAAAGGGATACAGACATTCTTTGAACCAGCGATGGATTGTTTTGTATTTGATCCACTATATTTAATACTATTATTATATTATTGTTATTATTCTAATTAACCTTAGAGTCTTCTTCTTTTCCGTTCATTTTTTCCCTTAAGGAGTCGTTACAGTGAATCAATCTCCTCCATGTAACCCTATTCTCTGTGTCATCTTCTCTCACACCAACTTACTTCATGTCCTCTTTCACTACATCCATAAGTCTTCTCTTTGGTCTTGCTCTAGGCTCCCCGTCCTGGAACTTCTTACCTCAGCATTCTTCTGCCGACATATTCACTAACCCTCCTCTGCACATGACTGGCTTCTCTGACCTTATCTCAATAACGTCTAACATATGCTGTCCTGCTGATGGACTAATTCCTAATCCTATCCATCCTCGTCACTCCCAAAGAGAACCTCAACATCTTCATCTCTGCTCCCTCCAGCTCTGCTTCCTGTCTTTTATTCATTTTTTTTTCTTCAACTTTTCCACACTCTCCACTGTTTACCCTAAGTATTTAAAATCCTCCATCTTATTTTTCTCCACTCCCTGTAGCCTCACCTTTCCACTCGGGTACCTCTAATTTACCTTAAAGTATCATACGACTGAACCCCCATTAACTCTATTTGTGTAATTTAAATCTTTCCTCAATAATCTCTTTTATCAGGTTGTGTGTAAAGACAGATCTCTATCAATGTTTTTTTCAGAGAGAGAAATTGCCTGCTAAAGGAGGCAGAGGTCCTCCACAAAGCCAGGTTCAACTACATCATCCAGATCTTTGGCATCTGCAATGAGCCTGAATTCTTCTGTATCGTCACTGAATTCATGAGCAATGGCTCCCTGGACCTGTTGCTCCACGAGGTAGCTATTTAGCGTAATGTTATGTCAACAAAGTCATAGTTGCATGATTTGCAGGGCTTATTCCTGGGCTTAAACTTCAAGCTTAACATGGCTTTCAATATCCTGTTTGGCACTTCTAGCATTGTTTTCTCATATCTTTGAAAGTCAAAGATTAGTATTATGATCTGGCCTATTAAATATGTAGTTAAAAAAAAAAATTTACTCGGTAAAAATGCCATTTAAGCTATGAAATAGAGGCCTCTTATAATTTCTTTGTAGAATATCAATCTTAGCTTGCTAAGAGTAACTGCGTGCTACTTTGCTTTGTTCAAAAAGTGATAGCCAAAAAACAGCCATAAGTGAGCCTCCAATTATTACAAATTTGTTATAATGTTTCTACTGCTAATTAATTGTCCAGAATCCTACAACAGATCATATTTTCTTTGGTTAGATTGGTTGTCAACCAAAATAATAACTGTCCCTACAGCAAGCATTTCAAATGGGGTTCTGTGAAACTCTTAGTCAACTTCTGCATAGTGACCATAAGGAAACTTGAATATCCCGGTTTTATACTGTGGTTTTATACTTTGGTTTTGTCTGGACGGTCCAACCCTTCCTCTCACACCCCTACGCTAGCAGTGGTCTCATGTAGTGTGTCATCTCCGCCTGCAGAAGGACATGTACCCTGTGCTCGCCTGGCCTTTGCGACTGAGGATCCTGTATGAGATCGCCCTCGGGGTCAATTTCCTTCACAACATGAACCCCCCTCTCTCACACCATGACCTTAAGACACAGAATATTCTTCTGGATAGTGAGTTTCACGTTAAGGTTTGTGTGCTTTCTCTGGTGTGAATTTGCGGAGACAGTTGAAACATTGTATGGTGGAAAGTGAACATAAACAATCCTCTAAAGCTTGATAATGTGTTTTTTATTTTTAGACTTTACAACAATCCACTTACTCAGAGTACATTTTTTCAATAACAGTCATATATTTTCCAGATTATTTCAATAATTCCTTGTTAACAGTCTACTGATCTTCTCTCCAGATTGCAGACTTTGGTCTTTCAAAGTGGCGGCAGCTGTCTGTCAGTAAAGGCTCGGGGACCAAAACCACAGAAATGGGGGGCACAGTGATCTACATGCCCCCCGAGGAATACGAACCATCCAAGAGCCGCCGGGCAGATGTAAAGCACGATATGTACAGGTGAGAGCTCAAATCTCAAAGACACATAATGTGGTATAAATGTGCATACAGCAGCAAAATAGCACGCAGGATTTGTATGTGATCTTTATTCCTGATACATGACATTCAAACTTTGTCCTAACTCATTCCAGTGAGGCAAGGTTGAAGAGCAGGAATTTTAATACTAGCTGCTTAATAAAATATTAACAATAAAAGATAATGCATTGACATGCTAGGTTTTTGAAGCCATTGGCTTTACCACTCATCTGACCGGTTTTTCTGGTTAAGGGAATAAGATGTTGGAAAGTACATCAGCTCTTGAATACCAGAAGGATGACATATTTTTTTCGCTAAAATTATGACTCGGCTATGCTATGCCTTTTCTGCCTTTCCATAGCTATGCCATCATAATGTGGGAGGTGCTATCCAGGCAGATCCCTTATGAAGGTATTTCATTTGCTGTCTGACAGTGATTTTGTGTCTGCTTTCTGATCCATGACTGAAATTGCCTATTGCTACCTGTGTGTGTATCAGAAGTGACCAACCCCATGCAGATAATGTTCAGTGTGCTGCGTGGAAGGCGCCCAGACACAAGCCCGGACAGCCTGCCCGCTGAGATCCCGAGCAGAGATACCCTCATTTGCCTGATGACCTGCGGGTGGTCCACTAACCCAGATGAACGGCCTTCCTTTCTCAGTAAGAAAACTCCCTGCAGAAGAAAGTCATGCCTGGTGATTCAGGGCCGCCTTCAAGTCTCTATATTTTTGTTTATCACTTAGTTTTTGTCTGCGGATGATGTCTCCAGAGTCAGTATTACTTCTCATGGCAGGGCGCAATCTTGAGTACACAGCAACAGTCAGCTTCCTGTCACATTGCTGACCTTTTCACTACAAATGTCACTGAAACACCATTAATTCCTGCCAACAGTCACGAAGCAAATGCAAAACTCACAGTGGTCCTGAGATGAAGTGTGTAATATATGCATTGATCAAATACTATAACTTTTTTGTAATTTCTTTTCATGTGGAATATACAAAGTTTTACTGTTTACATTCAGGCATATATATAATTAATACAACTTTCTCGCTTAATTTATTTTTTTTTGTTTGGTTGGAGAGTTAGGTTTAGTGTTAGGGTTAAGGCTGGAGCTAGGACTAGGGTTAGGGCTCTTTTTCACTAGATGATTGACCCTTGTTTTAAAGGATTAAAAAAAATCATGGTTATTAGGATTAAGGCTAGATACAGAGGGTTAAACATCATCACTGATGTGACAATCCTCAAAATTGTTTATCTGAAGAATTATATGAAATAGAGCAAGGGAAATTGTGTGTGTGTGTGTGAGATCGGAAGAGCACACGT